>PGFW01040631.1:25113-38526 GCA_003123925.1 Haematobia irritans | reverse complement strand
TAGTTTATATGGGGAAATCTAAGCAAATCATTATTTACGCTTTATTTACATCATCATAACAAATTCACCGGATGGGATGTAATCTACTTTTTTTGTGGAAGCTTCGGGAAATCAATCCGGGATCGTTTTTTTATGGGTGCTTAATATAAAATTTATGATCATTTCAATTAGTTGGATGAAAATTTGTCAATGAGTTACTTTCGCTTGCAACGGAATGACCACTTACGATCTTGGGTTTTCATCTTGATGCAACTCAAAAAAAAAAGTGAACTTCTATTTTCACTAAAGCCAATTTTGTACTTTTACTAAACAAAGCCTCTATCATAACTTCGTCACTAAAAGACATTCTTGCAATTTTGAACTCAATTTGTTTCCTCTAACTAGCAAAATTTTCATGACAAGTGAAAAAAATTATTATGTTTATAATTTTTCATTTAATTTGATTGAAAAATATTTACTCGTTTTTGTTGATATCGGGCGTGATGGTCAGCGTTGTACAATAACATACTGTTTTAGTTAAATGATTTTTCTTAAAAATATTCAAATTTTCATAAATTCTAACCAAAAAGTTTTTACCTCGGTGGTTCACGTGTTTTTTCAAGTGTGAAGAAGTCATTTTCCAAATAGACATTTTGTGGAAACAAATAAATTGAGCAATTTTACTTTGTCAAGAGGCCGCTTCGTAACTTAAGCGCAGGCCAATTATACACTGAAAAAAAAACATGATATTCAAAAAGATTTTGTCTCTTACACTAATGATTTTTGGTATTGAATTCGGAGGCCAAAAGAAGCGAGAATTGAAGAAAAGGATACTTTTTATAGATAGAATTGTATTTTAAAATTTAAGTTTTTCGTACTTAGATTTTAGGTAGCAAATTTATAATTTATTCGATTTTTTTCTATTTTTTTGTTCTTCTAACTATAAAAGTCTCTATAAATAACGTCGTTAACGAAAACTTAATTTCCACATTCAGACTCAGCACTTCAAGTAGAAACTATGCTACGTTTTCAAAGTGAAACTCGTCTTTAAAATAAAGTGTTGAAAAATATCTCTATTTTTAAACGTTTTTTATTGCTTTGTTGTCAAGATGCAAACAGACAACAAATTTCAAAACAATTTCATTAATTTGGAAGAATTTTTCCCAATTACTAAAGACAGGTTGACCTTAGCCAAATAAATTTTTCTTTCATTTTAAGACACCCATTTTTATTTCGAATCACCTAATTATAAGAAAAAAACGACTTTATGGAAAAGTTTATTGTCTTTTGAACAAGGGAAAAAACTTAATAGAAGAGAAATGCGGCTTCTATGCTAAGCAAAAAACCCATTCGGATTTTAAGGACATGAAATCTTTGGTCTCAAGGCAATATTTTTTCAGTGTAATAGCGTGAGTCGCCGAGTCTATAGCCGAGTCCGAATGGCGTTCCACATTACAGTGAAACCACTTAGAGAAGCTTTGAAACACTCAGAAATGTCACCAGCATTACTGAGGTGGGATAATCCATCGCTGAAAAACTTTTTTGGCGTTTGGTCGAAGCTAGGTTCGAACCCACGACCTTGTGTATGCAAGGCGGACATGCTAACCATTGCACTGAAAAAATATTTACGTGATATTAAAGATTACGCAACCTACATTTTAGGATGCGAAATTTACAACATATTAAGGACAAATTGCTTTAAAATAATGAAATTTTAATTAAAATAAAGTTTATAATCTTTGCTTCAAAAAAAGTTTTTTTTTATTTAATTGAGGACACAAATTTTGTAAATTTGCGTCCCTCCGTTAAAGTCACATGTCTTCGAACTAAGGCTAATTTTCATTAAAGTAAAGAAACACATTTTTGATATAAAAAAATTATTCTTCAGTTAACTGAAATATTGAAACTTTAGATTTAAGATAAGAACCCTTCAAATATAGGCTACGATTTATTTTGAGGATTTAGCGTCTTTGATTTAAAGTTTTGTTTGCAATTACGAAAACATTTTTTAATTTGAAGTATCTGTTAAATCATCATGATTTATTGTTATTTTATGTTTCTTTGCTATTAGTATAACATTTGTATTTGAAACTTCAAATATTTATTTTATTTTAATTTAACTTGAAAATTGTTTGAAATTATATTGAATCCAAGTCTTAATATGCAATCTCTATTTTTTGTCTTAATATGCATCGCAGTATTAAGTAATAGCAATCTCTATTTTTTGTATCTCATACTGACATCCCTACTACTAATATCGTAAATGTCATTGTCAATTCTTTACCCACAATATTTTCGTTATTGTTGTTGCAACACTTTGGGGCAATGATCAACATGTAAATAATTTAAACAATAGCTGATATATACATACGTATGTACATATATTATAACTGTCTTTTATATCATTAGAAGTTTGAAGTTTGCAATAAATTAATATTCGAGAAAGTGTCGAAAGTAAAACATCGTGTTCCAATTACAGTGGGCCAAGAAGTGCGATTAAAGTAAAATTTACAGAGAGAGCATTCTAAGTAATTATAAGTGTGTTCGAATAACTCTTGCATAGAGATATTTATAATACTGGAAAAAGTGTGTGAAATCTTGAGCCAGGAAGTTGTGGTGCACAGAGACAGTAAAGAATTCGAAACAGTGTAAAAATTGTGGGTCAATTATTAACTTAGTGGAGACAGAATAGCAACATTTAAACCCAAATTATTTGGGTTAATTTAATCAACAGTGAGATACTTCCATATAATCCAAATCTGAAAATCAGTATAAACATTATCATAGAGACATATTTAGTGTGCAATTCATAGTGTTCTGATAATATTGAATTTCTACTGGAAGTGAAGCTGGATCTATTTCTGGAGTATTCAGAGGAGAAAATTAGTACCCGTTTGTGTATTGCCTCGTAAGTTGGAAGCTGGCCCAAACACAAGGTAACGTTTTCTTTTATTATTTCTACGATTTGCATACCCAAACCGAACCATTGGGTAAGGAATTTGTCCCATCGCATATTGGACAAATTCCAGGGCTGTCAAAACAGGCAGTCCTCAAACAGTATCAATATAATTTGGATTTTTAAACTGGCATTTGTTTGTACATGATAACATTTGTTGTTACGTGAGAAAATTTGATAAATGAGATCTGTATCCTTATTCTAATTTTATTGGTCCTAGATTTAAAGCCGGACTCAAAACCAAAAAAGGGAAGGTCAAAATCTTAGGATACAAGTAACCTTTTTTTTTGGAGTATAGACTTAAGTTTTTTTGAAAGATGCAATAGTCACAATTTTAAAGACGATTTCATTAGTTCTTAAGAATTTTTCAGAATTATTAAAAACATGTTGACCTTGTCAAGAAAATTGCTCTTTATGTTAAAATACTCATTTTTAAGTCGGATCCTACTTAACTATAAGGACAAACGACTTCATTGAAAAGTTTATCAACTTTTGGACAAGTAAAAAAATGCGCCTTCAATTTTAAGCAAAATTCACATTCGTATTTTAAGGACATGAAATCGTTCGCCTCACGACTATATTTTTTTTTCAGTGAATTTATCAATTTCCTTTGTAAAATAAAAAAAATGTTTTCTATGGTTAAAAACAAAATTCATAAATTATCAATGACAGAAATAAAATAACAAGACCGTCTTACAATTAACTTTGCAATTGCACGTTTTTTTTTTTTTTTTGTTCTACGTATCCAACACTACCCATATATTTTGAGTAGTTATTTTTAATTGTTTTCCTTTAAATGCCACCATTGTGGGAGTTAAATCGTAATTTGGTCATAAAACAATTAATCAATAATATCTAAGTATCAAATTAGTAGATACCAATAATAATTGAATTAAATGTTAATTGTTAATTGCGTCCATAATTCCGATACAACTCCAATTAGGAACAAATCACTACCGTTATGATAATTTTGATCTAGATCTTAAGGAAATACCAATAAGACTACCTACACTCTATTTAATAACGAATTGATTGGTGGTGATGATCACGATTATCATTAATGATCAATTGCATGGGGGAAGATAAGAGACCACCAGGCTATGATGCCCAAATCAAATTGATTAGAAAGAAGTACGTACATGTATTGATTACGATTAATTACTTCCGCACCAATTATAATTAATGAGAGGCAAAACCTGAAAAAAAGAACATGATTAAATTAAAATCGATTTTATTTGTGGTAACTTCTCACAGACTAACTGATATGATGATTAGTAAATTCCTTAAATTATTGTATGAGAAAGAGGGGCATAGTCGACTATATGATACCCTATGTGTAATTTTCGATCTATCGATCAGATAGATAGACAAAAGGACATCGCCACACTGAAAAAAATATTTACGTGATATTAAAGATTACGCAACCTCAATTTTAGGATGCACAATTTAAACACTATTAAGGACAAATTTCTTTAAAATAAATGAAATTTTAATTAAAAAAAAGTTTATAATCTTTGCTTCAAAAATATTTTTATACCCTCCATCATAGGATGGGGGGTATATTAACTTTGTCATTCCGTTTGTAACACATCGAAATATTGCTCTAAGACCCCATAAAGTATATATATTCTGGGTCGTGGTGAAATCCTGAGTCGATCTAAGTATGTCCGTCCGTCCGTCTGTTGAAATCACGCTAACTTCCGAACGAAACAAGCTATCGACTTGAAACTTGGCACAAGTAGTTGTTATTGTTGTAGGTCGGATGGTATTGAAAATGGGCTATATCGGACCACTTTTACGTATAGCCCCCATATAAACCGACGCTCAGATTTGGGTTGCGGAGCCTCTTGGAGGAGCAAAATTCATCCGATCCGGTTGAAATTTGGTACATGGTGTTTGTACATGGTCTCTCACAACCATGCAAAACTTGGTCCAAATCAGTCCATAATTATATATAGCCCCCATATAAACCGATCCCCAGGTTTGGCTTGCGGAGCCTCTAAGAGAAACAAATTTCATCCGATCCGGCTGAAATTTGGTACATGGTGTAAGTATATGGTCTTTAACAAACATGCACAAATTGGCCCACATCGGTCCATAATTATATATAGCCCCATATAAACCGATCCCCAGATTTGGCTTGCGGAGCCTCAAAGAGAAGCATATTTCATCCGATCCGGCTGAAATTTGGTACATGGTGTTGGTATATGGTCTCTAACAATCATACAAAAATTGGTCCACATCGGTCCATAATTATATATAGCCCCCATATAAACCGATCCCCAGATTTGGCTTGGGAGGCAGCTTAGTTAAAAGAAGCAAATTTCATCCGACCCGGCTGAAATTTGGTACATGGTGCAACCATGCAAAAATTGGTCAAAATCAGTCCATAATTATATAGCCCCCATATAAACCGATCCCCAGGTTTGGCTTGCGGAGCCTATAGAGAAGCAAATTTTATCCGATCCGGCTGAAATTTGGTACATGATGTAAGTATATGGTCTTTAACAAACATGCAAAAATTGGCCCACATCGGTCCATAATTATATATAGCCCCCATATAAACCGATCCCCAGATTTGGCTTGCGGAGCCTCAAAGAGAAGCAAATTTCATCCGATCCGGCTGAAATTTGGTACATGGTGTTGGTATATTCTCTTAACAATCATAACAAAAATTAGGACATAACAAATCAAGGTCACAATCGTCATCAATAATATAGTCCCCCATATAAACCGATCCCCAGGTTTGCGTTTGCGGAACCTCTAAGGAGAAACAAATTTTATCCGATCCGGCCTGAAATTTGGTACATGGTGTAAGTATATCGTCTCTCACAACCATGCAAAAAATTGGTCCAAATCAGTCCATAAACCAAACAAAATACAACCTAATATATAGAAACACAAAAAAACAAAACAACCATCCCCCAATATACACCGAATCCACCAGATTCTGGGCATCTTGCGGACGACACTCTAACCAGAGAGACATTAAACGATCCCCAGAAATTTT
This sequence comes from Haematobia irritans, assembly GCA_003123925.1. Taxonomy (NCBI): domain Eukaryota; kingdom Metazoa; phylum Arthropoda; class Insecta; order Diptera; family Muscidae; genus Haematobia; species Haematobia irritans. The sequence goes on along the minus strand of PGFW01040631.1, from coordinate 32,581 downwards.
GCTGGGCAGCCCTCTCAGCATTAAAGAGAAAAAGCACAATATATCCTAACATCGGACCACACTGCAACATTAACCGAAGTACATGGCTGCAACGCATGCACAAAATTGGTCCCAAAATCAAGTCTCACACCTATATACACCAATATCATAGCCAAACCAAATCCAAAATATACCCGAATCCCCAAACGATACATAGGATTACGCGAAGAAGAAACCTCCAAGAGGAAGCAACACATTCTAATATCCGATACGCGCTGAAATATATCCACCCAGGCTAACCAAAATCAAAAACTCGGTTCGCTTCACAGGCCACCACACTGGGTTCAATAACATAAAAAACAAAATCAATGCACAAAATAGGATACCACATCTGGAACCCACATAATCAGCATAACATATAGCCAAACACCATATTAAACCGATCCCCGATATTGGCTTGCGGGAGCCCAAAGAGCAGCAATATTCATACGCCTCCACCCGCGCTGAAATCTTAAAGGCCCTCATGGGGTGGATGGAACCTATAAATAGCCAATACTACAACAAAACTCAACCAATTCTTACAAAATTAACCGGGTCACATTACAGGTAAAAAAATCCATACAATATAAATATAACAAGTCCCCATAATAAACAGAATCACAGAGTTACAGAGTATATGCAGGAAACTCCTTTAAGAACACAACAACCTCATCTACTTATCGAATCACACATACATATATATACAATAACAAACCAAAACACAACCTCTTTATTAATTGTTTTCCTTTAAATGCCACCATTGTGGGAGTTAAATCGTAATTTGGTCATAAAACAATTAATCAATAATATCTAAGTATCAAATTAGTAGATACCAATAATAATTGAATTAAATGTTAAATTGTATATTGCGGTCCATAATTTCCGATACAACTCCAATTAGGAACAAATCACTACCGTTATGATATTTTGAATCTAGATCTTAAGGAAATACCAATAAGACTACCTACACTCTATTTAATAATGAATTGATTGGAGGTGATGATCACGATTATCATTAATGATCAATTGCATGGGGGAAGATAAGAGACCACCAGGCTATGATGCCCAAATCAAATTGATTAGAAGAAGTACGTACATGTATTCGATTACGATTAATTACTTCCGCACCAATTATAATTAATGAGAGGCCAAACCTGAAAAAAAAGAACATGATTAAATTAAAATCGATTTTATTTGTGGTAACTTCTCACAGACTAACTGATATGATGATTAGTAAAATTCCTTAAATTATTGTATGAGAAAGAGGGGCATAGTCGACTATATGATACCCTATGTGTAATTTTCGATCTATCGATCAGATAGATAGACAAAAGGACATCGCCACACTGAAAAAAATATTTACGTGATTATTCAAAGATTAACGCAAACCTCAAATTTGAATTTGCACAATTTAAAAACCCACTATTAAGGACAAATTTCTTTAAAATAAAGAAAATTTTAATTAAAAAAAGTTTATAAATCTTTGCCCTTTCAAAAAAAATTTTTTTATACCCTCCATCATAGGGAAATGGGGGGTATATTAACTTTGTCCCAATTCCCGTTTTTGTAACATTTCCCGAAAAATATTGCCTTTCTAAGACCCCCATAAAAAGGTATATATATTGGGGTCGGTTGAAAATTCCCTGAAGTCGATCTAAGTTATGTTCCCGTCCGTCCGTCTCGTTTCCGTCCTGTTGAAAATCCAGCTAACCTTTCGAACGAAAAAAAGGCTAATCGACCTTGAAACTTTTGGTAAACAAGCAGTTGTTTAATTGTTGTAGGTCCGGATTGTATGGAAAAAAGGGCCTATAATCGGCCCTTTACGGTAATAGCCCCATATAAAACCGACGCTCAGATTTTGGGTTGCGGAGTCTCTTGGAGGAGCAAAATTCAATCCGATCCGGTTTGAAAATTGGTACATTGGTGGTTTTGTTACAATGGTCTACTCACAACATGCTAAAACTTGGTCCCCAAATCAAGTCCTAAATTTATATAATACCCCATATTATAACGAACCGTCTAGAGAAAACAATTTCATCCGATCCGGCCTGAAAATTTGGTACATGGTGTATAGTATTATGGGTAATTTAAACAAAACATGGATGCACAAATTGTCCCCGATCGGTTCGCCATAAATTAAATAATATAGCCCCCATATAAACGATGCCCCAGGATTGGCCTGCGGGCCTCATAAAAAGGAAAGCATATTTTCATCCGAATCCCCAGTTTGAAATTTGGTACATTGTGGTTTGTAATGGTCCTCAACAACCATGCAAAACTGGTTCCAACAGTCCTAATAAATATAGCCCCATATAAACCGATTCCCCAGGTTTGGCTTGCGGAACCTTCTAAGAGAACCAAATTTTATCCGATCCGGCTGAAATTTTGGTACATGGTGTAAGTATATTGGTCCTTAACAAACCATGCACAAATTGGCCCCATCGGTCCATAATTATATAGTAGCCCCATATATAACCGATCCCCAGATTGGTTTGCCGGAGCCTCAAAGAGAAGCCTATTTTCTCCGCGTCCGGCTGAAATTTGGTACATGGTGTTGGTATATGGTCTCTACCAATCATACAAAAATGGTCCCAATCGGTCCATAATTATATTATAGCCCGCCATATAAACCGATCCCCAGATTTTTTGGCTTTGCGGACCCCTCTAGTTAAAAAAGAAGCCAAATTCATCCGACCCGGCTGAAAATTTGGTACAATGGTGCCACCATGCCAAAAAATTTGGTCCAAAATTCAGTCCATAATTATATAGCCCCATATAAACCCGATCCCCAGGTTTGGCTTGCGGAGCCTATAAGAGAAGCAAATTTTATCCGATTCCGGCTGAAATTTTGGTACAATGTAATGTGTATATGGTCTTTAACAAACTGGCAAAAAAATTGGCCCACATCGCGTCCATAATTTATATAGCCCCCATATAAACCCGATCCCAGATTTGGTTTTTGCGGAGCTTCCAAAAGAAGAAGCATATTTCATCCGATCCGGCTGAAATTTGGTACATGGTGTTTTTTGGTATATGGTCTCTAACAATCAATACCAAAAAATTGGTCCACATCGCGTCCATAATTATAATATATCCTATATAAAACCGATCCCCAGGTTTGGGTTTGCGGAACCCTCTTAAGAAAGGAAACAAATTTTTATCGCATTCCGGCTTGAAATTTGGTACATGGTGTAAAGTATATGGCTCCTTCTCACAACCAATGCCAAAAATTGGTCCAAATCCAGTCCATGATTATATTAATTAGCCCCCATATAAACGACCCAGATTTGCGCTTGCGGGAGGCCTCTAAGAGAAGCAAATTAAACCGCATCCCAGATTTTTGGCTTGCGCGGAGCCTCTAGTTAAGAGAAGGCCCAAATTTTCATACGATTCCGGCTGAAATTGGTACATGTGCAACAATGCAAAATTGGTCCAAATCAAGTCCATAATTATTAGCCCCCATATATACCGATCCCCAGATATGGCTTGCGGAGCCCTCTAGCAGAAGCCAAATTTTTATCCGAGTTCCGCGCTGAAATTTGCGTACTCGGTGTTGGGTACATGGTTTTCCCTAACAATCATGCAAAAAATTGGTCCACAATCGCCCATAATTGACATATAGCCCCCAATATAGAACCGAAATCCCAGATTTGGCCTTGCGGAGCCTCAAAGAAGAAGACATATTTCATCCGATCCGGCTGAAATTTGGTACATGGTGTTGGTATATGGTATCTAACAATATTACAAAAATTGGTCCACATCGGTCTATAATTATATACAGTCCCCATATAAACCGATCCCCAGGTTTGGTTTGCGGAACCTCTAAGAGAAACAAATTTTATCCGATCCGGCTGAAATTTGGTACATGGTGTAAGTATATGGTCTCTCACAACCATGCAAAAATTGGTCCAAATCAGTCCATAATTATATATAGCCCCCATATAAACCGATCCCCAGATTTGGCGTGCAAAGCCTCTAAGAGAAGCAAATTTTATCCGATCCGGCTGAAATTTGGTACATGCACAGAAAAAAATATCACCAAAATATTTCCAATTAAAAAGTTAATTGAAGTTGAAAAATTTTTCAATTAATAAATTAATTGATACAATTAACTTTTTAATCATGATAGAAACATTAAGTTAATTAAGTCAATGATTGAAAATTTTAAAATTGTAATTAAAAAATTAATTTATACAATTAACTTTTTAATCTAATTCGGAAGCTAATTAAATGATTTCAAACATCATTTGTTTAATCCAAATAGAAAACTCTAAGCCAAATTCAGAAAGTAATTAAAAATAGTTACCTTTTTTTTAATTAATAAATTAATTGAGTTTGCAATCAACATCAATTAAATTTTTAATTGAATCAATTAAAAAATTAATTGAAATTTGCTGAAAAAAGATCAAATTAATTTTTTAATCAAGAATTTTTTTCTATGCCCAATAAAAACTGTGATTGAATTACTATCATTTTCGTGTTGAAGACATTTCAATTAAAAAATTAATTGGATCAATTAATTTGGTGATTGAATCAGAAAAAAATTTTTTTTTTGTGTTGGTTGGTAATTATGGTCTCTAAACAATCATGCAAAAATTGGTCCACATCGGTCCATAATTATATATAGCCCCCATTATAAAGCCGAATCCCCTCGAATTTGGCTTTGCGGGTGCCTCAAGGGAAGAAGCAATATTTTCATCGATCCGGCTCGAATTTGGTACATGGTGTTGGTAATGAGGGTTGTCCGTGTAACAATCATGCAAAATGGTCCACATCGGCCCAAACTATATTAGATAAGCCGCCCCGACCCCGGGTTTGAAATAAAAAAATGCACTTATTTCGATCTCATAAATCCCAACCACATTTTTTCTTGTTACACCCCAGAGAAGGAAATGATCACCTCAAACATGTTAAAGACAAAAAAAATGTTTTTTGTTTTTTTTTTGGGTGGTGACCATGTAAAACATCGGTTAAAAATAATTTTGACGAGAAAATAATAATTTTAGTGAAACATGTTTACATGGTTTCCAGCCCACAAAATAAATAAGGCAGCGGCATAGCTACAAATTGTTATTCTCTCCCTGGTTGGCAATTTTTTCACGTAATTCGAATTTACAGAATTTTTTGGAAAATCTCTTGTTGTCATATTGAGTGTAAATCCGGAAAAAACAAAAAAAGATATTGAAGAAGCTTCTAAATCTGGACGCGAATTTCAACAAAATTGACATGTAATATCGAGGAAAACGTAATTCTACTTCGCCCTATGCAAAAGGTTTTTCATGTAAAATCCCAAAGTTAAAACTTTGGCAAAAATCCTGTGGTTATATTGAGTGTTAAATCAGGCGAAGGATTATAATGTGGGAGGCATTAAATATGAACGGCGATTTTCAACCAAAAATTGGCAGCACCATACCCAGAACGTTTTAATTTCTACTTCCCTTGTAACAAAGTTTAAAGCAAATCGGGCAAAAATTCTGGCCCCATATAAAGTCCATATGGGCAAAGATATACATATATAGGGCTTAATCTAAATATTCTAATTCTTTGAAAAAACAGAATTTCAACAAATTCTGGGCAACAACTTACGAACACTATCAAATTGGCACTCCTTTGAAATCAAAATTTTAAAGCAAAAAATTTTCGGGGAATGAAATTTCCGAATTCGGTGGCGATATTTAGTAGAATAGTCGCCGAAAATATATTATGGGAGCTTTTATATATAGAAACTGAACCGATTTCCAAAAGCAAATAGGGTTTACTTTTGTTTAAAATTCTGAAAGTCTATTGACCTTAAAATTGCGACTATTTAGACTTTTTGTTTTTGCAGAAAATGTGTTACAGAACAGACGGACGTGGTAGAATCGAACTCAGGGGCCGGCCTGAGCAATGCTGTCGAAGACACCATGGTGTCTACCTCGTTCTCCCTTCCCTGGGTGGCGCAAAAAATATGCACTAACTTATAATACGGCCTGTTTCCCACAGTTGGCGGCAAAGGGTATACAAAAAATCGAAAAGTCAAAAATAGTTCGAACTTGTTTTTGGTTTTTCATTTGCATCCTCAGTTGAAAAATATGGAATGCGCACCTGGAACTTACATAGAGAAAAAATAAACCGACAAAGAACTTCAAAAAACAGGGGAAAAAAAACCCCATTTTATTAAAAAACTTGAAAATAGAAAACTTTTAACAACCATACCTTCAGGCCTATCCTAGTTCATAATAAAAATTCCGCACTAAGCAAAAATATCTCCACCACTCTCATCGGTAAGGGTATTTTAAAAAATATGCTCCATTAAATTAAAAATAACATTAAAAAATGGATTTTGTTATGTGCCAAAATTTAAAATCAAAAAAATTCTCAAGGTGTGAAATCATTTTGTTTTTTCACTTTAAACAAGTGCGAAAAAACGTCCATGGCTTTTAGAACATGAAAAAATTAAATTAAATGAAACTGACAACAAAAAACAGCCTAGCCCGCTGGCAACCACCAACCCATGCAAATCGTTTTTTCCGATTTCTGATGCCCAAAAGTTTTTTTTTGCTGAAAGACGAAAATGATGACTAAGGCTTTCCGAAACGGACTACAATTGTTAAAGTTCATGCCAAAAACAATTCCCACTCCTCTACACCTAAAAATTCCCAGATTCCGCTTTTAATTAAAAAAGCCCTAGAAGTATCGTTGATGTTCCAATTAAAATGAAAAAACCATTAAACGACGCATAACCAACCGGAATCAACATCTAATGCGGAATAGAAAAGGTTTTGTAAAAATGAAATAGAAACGCCTATGAAAGAGCTAATGAGGTTAAGACTCTAGAGAAATTTGGTTTGATTTTTTTTAAAATGATGTCGAGTTAAAACGATAAACTGAATTGATTTTGTCTAAGAGCAAGCGCATGAAGATGCCAATACAATGTTGTTTGCTTCGTTTTGTTTGGTTGAATGAACTAAAGAACTTATGACAGATCTACTGTAGGCCTACTCAAGAAGCTACAGTTGATGATGAGTCTGATTCTGAAGTGAAGTGAAATATCATCACTTGAGAAGAAGAAACTAAATCGTTTTGTTTTACTCTATGGTGTAAGCAGGTGTGTGAGTGAGTGTACACTTGAAATTGATTTGATTTCGATTTCATTTGGAATTTTAACAGATTTTACTTTTATTATAGGAATTTTGCATGCTCATCATGTTCTATGTTAACGTAATTTTTCAAGTGGTCTAGAGATAATAAACAATCTTCCTTCCACAAAGATATAGCTTACGATAATGCACAAAGGAATTATAAATTTCCCAAAATTGCCAAGCCAAAAACTTTCATTGAAATAAAATGAAATAAAATAAAAAATCTACTAAGTTTTTTTATAAGAATAAGTGAAGCGGATTTTTTTAAAGGTAAATATCTATTATGTAGACATAAATAAATTTTGTCAAAAATTTATAGATCTAATTTA
>PGFW01040627.1:0-10829 GCA_003123925.1 Haematobia irritans | reverse complement strand
ATTCAGGAAAATTTTTCTATAGAAATTACAAATTTGAAAAAAATTCTATAGAAATAAGAAGTTTCTGAAAAAATTGTTCGTAGTGAAGATCACCGGAAATTTTGAGAAAAATTTTCGATGAGAAAATAAAATTTTGAGATAAAAATTTTCTATAGAAATTAAAAATTTGTGAAGAGAATTTTGTATCCATAGAAATAAAGAGGATTTTGAGAAAATTCAATGACAAGCAGATTAAGATTTGACAATAAGTTTTAATATAGATATGAAAATTTAAAAAAAAAATGTATATACAAATGTAAATTTGCAAAAAGTTTCTATGAAGTTAAAAAATGATGCAGAAAATTGTTCTATAGAAATGAAAATATTGACCCATGCTGAGTGGAGAGATGTGACTATTTCTTAGGAAATAAAATTTTAAAATAATTTTCATATAGAAAAAAATAAAAAATCTATGAAATATTTGGCACAGATTATCTTTAGAAAAAAGAAAGTTGGAAAAATTCTTTATAGAAATAAAATTTGAAAAAAAATTTTCTATAGAATAGAAATTTCGGGAAAAAATTTCGTATAGAGAATATAAATTTTTGAAAGATTTCCATAGAAAAATTTAAAAATTTTGGTCAGAAAATATTTGTATACAAGATTCTACGTAGAAACAAGAGCTTTTTAAAAATCTGTTTTTCCTAGTGAGAAATAAGATTTTGAGACAAAAATTTTTATAAGAAATGAAATTTTACATGTTTTTGAAAACATTTTATAGCAAATTATTCAAGTGTAATAAGATCTTCAAATATAGAAATAAAATTTAAAAAAAAAATTTAAATACAAAATAAATTTATTGCTTTACAATGATATATCTATGGAGAAATGAAAAATATAATTTGCAATGAATCGATAATCTTTCATTAGAATAAAATATTGACTAATATTTTCTACTATAGGAAAATAAATATGTTTGACTCCTTGATAATTTCTAATAGAACTAAAATTTTTAAAATAATTTTTTCTAAGAAATAAAAAAAAAATTACTACTAAATTTTTCACATTATATTTATTGTAGAAAAAAAAAAAATTGGAAAAATTTTTATTGATGAACAATAAATTATTTGAAACAAAAATTCTCTATTAGATTAATTTAATATAATCTTTGAAGAAAAATTTTCTTTGTCCAGATTTATTATTTACCATATAAGAATATATTGAATAAATTTTTTTCGCTTACAGAATAAAACTCTTTATGTTGGAGAAATAATTTTTTTCCTTTATAGAGAAAAGTTCTTGTACTGATCAGAAATTTTTTATATTTCATTAGTAAAAAAAAATTTTAAAATTGATGGTCTATAATATACTAAACTGTAAATTTTTGCTAAAAAGTTTTTTCTTATGGAATAAAAAAATTGCAATATAAATTTCAATACATTTTTAGAAAGTTCAAAATGATTGTTTAAACCGATTTTTATAAAAATAAAATTATAATGAAATGAGGAAAAATTCCCTATAGAAGCCACCGTTAAAATCCATCCCTCCATGGTTTGAATATCAATTCTTTCGCAGTTAATGACAATTAAAATGTGATGTATGGTGGGATAAGTACTCGATTAATCGCACAGTTTACAAGTCTAAACATGGTAGCAATTATAATCACCCATAATACACAACAAAACGCATTAATTAAATATTTTATGTTTTCTTCGGTATGTTGTCGCGTCGGCAAATTGCTTGAAGCATTTGATTATTTACTCGGTTTCTGCTTAGTTTTGAATAGAAAAAAACTAATAAATATTCTTTTAATCTACAAATCGGCATTATACTTTTCATGTGTTAATGATTTAACTGGCATTAGAAGAGCCAGTTGCTTGAATACCCATTAGCCGGACTGTCTATCAGAGTTTTTGATGGCATCATCAATAAAATGTTGATCGTAACGCATTCATATACAATAGGCCTTTTTTTTTGAAATGACAAATAGCATAATTGATATTGTACTAAAACAATTTCGAAAAAGTAATTTTCTTTGTCTAAAGGTATTTTCCCATATATTTTCAATAAAAAAGTCGACTTTGCAAACTTCGAACTTTTTAAAATTGTTTAAATTTAAATTTATTTTTTTTAAATGGTATGTTTGCATATTTCCAAATTTATTTTCCATACTTACAGCTAAAAAAACAGACCTATTATTGAAATTGGCGGATCGTTGAGCATCCATCATTTGTTTACTCTACCTCAATAAGCGGTATATTTATTGACAATCACTTAAATTTATGTTAACACAACATTGATAATTTAATTAAGACACAAACATTAAATTTTATAACCAAATTAACAATAATACCTAAAATTCGGCATCCTTAAATGAAAAGGGGATTCAAAAATTTTTTCACATGTCTTTGCAAATATATTTTTGGGCTTATGGTCACGGTTGGCACTCGAGCCACAAATAATCTACATTTTAGGAAAATTCTACAAAAAAATCTTCTTTTTTTCAAATTTTTATTTCTATGATTTTTTTCAAATATTTAATTTCTATAGAAAATTCTAGCTAAAAACTACAAAAAATCTTCTGTAGATTTTTATTTCTATAGAAAATTTTGTTCAAAATTTTATTTCTATAAATTTTTTTTCATAGAATAAAATTTTTTTCAATTTTATTTCTATGGAAGATTGTCAACATTTTATTTCTTATAGAAAATTTTGTGCAAAATTTTATTTCTAATAAGAAAAATATTTGTTGGAAAATTTTATTTCTATAGATAATTTTGTCCAAAATTTTATTTATATATAAATTTTGTCAAAAATTTTATTTCTATAGAAAATTTTGTCAAAATTTTATTTCTATAAGAAAATTTGTCAAAAATTGATTTCTATTTGAAAAGTTTGTGCAAGCTTTTAATTTTTATAGATTTTTTTCTTCAAAATTTGTATTTCTATGAATAACTTTGTCAAAAAAATTTATTTCTATAAAAGTTTTGTCAAAATTTTATTTCTATGGAAAAGTTGTCAATATTTTATTTCTATAGATTTTTTTCTTTAAAATTTTATTTCTATTGAAAACTTTGTCAAAATTTTATTTCTATAGACTTTTTATAGTCAAAATTTCATTTCTATAGAAAACTTTGTCAAAACTTTATTTTAATGAAGATTTTGTCAAAATTTTATTAATATAGATTTTTTTTTCAAAAATTTATTTCTATAGAAAGTTTGGTCAATATTTTATTTCTATGGAAAAGCTGTCAATATTTTATTTCATAGAAAACTTTGTCAAAATTTTACTTCTATAGAAAATTTTGTCAAAACTTTATTTCTATAGACTTTTTATTGTCAAAATTTCATTTCTATAGAAAACTTTGTCAAATTTTATTTTAATAAAGTTTTTGTTCGAAATTTTATTTCTATAAAATTTTTTTTTCAATACATTTTATTTCTATAGAAAATTTTGTCAAAAATTTTATTTCTAATAGAAAATTTTGTCAAATTTGATTTGCTAGGAAAAGTTGTCAACATTTGTATTATTTATAGATTTTTTCTTTCAAAATTTTATTTCTATTGAAAACTTTGTCAAAAATTTATTTCTATAGAAAGTTTTGTCCAAGAAATTTTATTTCTATGGAAAAGTTGTCAATATTATATTTCTATAGATTTTTTTTCTTTAAAATTTTATTTCTATTGAAAACTTTGTCAAAATTTTATTTCTATAGACTTTTTATTGTCAAAATTTCATTTCTATAGAAAACTTTGTCAAAACTTTATTTTAATGAAGATTTTGTCAAAATTTATTTCTATAAATTATTTTTTTCAAAAATTTTTAATTTCATATAGAAATTATTGTCAAAATTTATATTTCTATGAGAAAATTGTGCAAATTTTGATTTGCTATGGAAAAGTTGTCAAAACATTATTATTCTTGTAATAATTTTGTTTCACAAACTTTATTTCTATACTTTTATGCAAAATTTTGTTCTAAATAGTTAACTTTCTAAAACTTTTTTTTAGATTTGTAAATTATCTCATAAAATTTTTATTTCTATAGAAAATTTTGTCAAAATTTTATTTCTAAAAATTTTGTCAAAATTGAATTCAGAAAGTGTGTCAATATTTTATAATTTTCTTATAATTTCTTGAAAATTTTTAAATGTTATTCTTTTATAAAATTTTATTTCTATAGAGTTTTGACAAATTTCTTAAGTGTCAAATTAATTATAGTTTTTTAAATTATTTTGAATTTGTCAAAATTTATTTCTATATAGACTTTTTATTGTCAAAATTTTATTTCTATAGAAAACTTTGTGAAAACTTTATTTTAATGAAGATTTTGTCAAAATTTTATTTCTATAGATTTTTTTTTTCAAAATTTTATTTCTATAGAAAATTTTGTCAAAATTTCATTTCTATGGAAAATTTTGTCAAAATTTTATTTCTATAGAAAATTTTGTCAAAATTTTATTTCTATAGAAAATTTTGTCAAAAATTTTATTTCTAATATGATTTTTTCAAAATTAATTTTTCTATAGAAAATCTTCCCAAAAATTTCATTTCTATAAGAAAATTCTACCAAAAACTACAAAAAAATCTTCTGTAAATTTTTTTTCAAATAGTCTATTTCTATAGTAGAATTTTCTTCAAAATTTTTTTCTATAGAATTTTCTTTTTCAAAATTTTAATTCTATAGCAAAAAAAAATGATCTTGTTTCAGCTAAAGATTTACTTATTTAGTCCATTGAAATCATTATGTTCAAATTTCTCATCTTTCTAAAAATTTTTGTGTGTCACGTTTTAAATTACTATAACGAGGAAATAATTCATGATCAAAATTATAATCGTGTTTCTAAAATAGAAATTTTCTTAAATTGTAAATTTTTAATGCTTTCCATATGAAACTTCGTTTGTTCACAAGCATTCTTTGCATTTCTAGAAACCAATTTTTCCTACAAAACATTTATTTAAAAGTAAAATTTGTATAAATTTTTTGATTTGCGAAAAATATTTATTATTTTATGGACATCGGCGTGATCAGCTTGATATTTATTAATTCTAAAAATATTAATTTCAATTACAATTTTTTCTTGTATTATATTGTTTAGTAAAAATTATTGAAGTATATCATTGAAAACTTTGTCAATTTCTTATAAAAATTGTAATTTTCTATAAATTTTGTCAAAATTTATTTCTGACTTATAAATTCATGAAAACTTTGTAACTTTTATCTAAGAAATTTCAATTTACTTATAGAAAATTCATTATCTAGTTTTTCAAAAATTACATAGATGGCAATTTATTTCATAGTCATGAAAATTATCTAAGTTTTTCTTAATTCATAAAAACTTCAAAAACGATATTTAAAAAAATCTACAAACTAAAGAAAAATTTGCTTGAACATTTTTTTCAAAAATGTTATTTCTATAGAAAATTGTGTGTTCAAAATTTTATTTCTATAGAATTTTCTTTTTCAAAATTTTATTTCCATTGAAAACTTTGTGCAAAATAATTTATTTCTTATAGAAAAATTGTGCAAAAACTTTATTTAAATAGAAAAATTTTGTCAAATTTTATTTCTATAGAATTTTTTTTAAAAAATTTATTCTTATAGAAAATTGGAAAATTTTTCTTATGATACATTTGTCAAAAATTAATTTTTTTCAAAAATTTTATTCTATAGAAAAATTCCAAAATATCTAAAAAACTACCAAAAACAAAAAAATCTTTTAACATTTTTTTCAAAAATGTATTCTATGAATTCTTCATTTTTCTATAGAAATTTTTGTTATTCCATAAAACTTTTAATTTCCTTTCATAGAAATCTTTTCCAACTTTATTTTAGATTTTGCAAATTTTATTTCTTGATTTATTTCAAAAATATTCTATGAAATTTCATATTTATGACTATAAATTTGTAATATTCTTAATTTTCCAAAAAATTTTATTTCTGAAATTTCAAATTTTTCATGATCTGCCAATTTTATTCTATAGATTCTCAAATTTTATCTATGAATTTTTATTTTTCAAATTTATTTCATAGAATTGTAAAAGTTAATTTATTGTTAATCTTTTTTATAATTTTAGAATGAATATTTCTTAAAAACTTACGGTTACTTGGTTTCTGTTGGTATTTCAAGCCGGATCAATTTCCAATCGACTTTGAAAGAATATGTGATACAGAGCACTACAATTTGGACTAAATTGTTGGTCCCAAAATGGAATGAGCCAAGCCAGGCGAAGCTAAAGAGGCAGCCAAAGGTGGTGGTCGGTGGGCATCCGCATTTAAATCCAAAGCGCCAATAAAGCTGTTTGCGGCCATAGCATACAAACAAGGGTAAGGAGGACGAATATCGAAGACGGGGACTTAACAAAATCAAAGGCAGTGATATTATGCTTTTAGGGGATTTTTCGAAGGAGGAACTCATCGGTGATGGTGTTTCTTTATTATTATTATAGTTAGCTATTTGTCCAATTATTAATTTATAATTTACAAAAAACAAAACACACACTGTGGTCGTAAGTGTTTTAGAAAATTTATGATGATTTGATAAACAATTTTTTATATTGTTTTTTTTTGTTTTCGTTTCAAATTTGTAGTATTAGAATTTTTTTAATTTATTTATTTTAATTTATATTTTGCACATTGTTTTTTTTAGAATTTTGTGAATTTGATGATTTTTTGTGATATGAATTACTTGATAATAAAAAAAAACTCAGCTTTAAGTTTATTTAAGCCTAGACCTCGTTTGTTTTTGTTTTTTGTTTTTGCTGCTTCTATACTCGGGGGCTATTGTTATGGGGGTTACTCTGTATGCTCTTGACTTCTTTTGTTTGTGTATTGCCGTTGCTTATTGTTGTACTTCTTTATTGCGCCTTTTATAGTTTAGCCTGTGTGTCTGAGAGTTTGTTGTTAACTCTGTTTTTTGTTCGTTATGTTTTTTGGTTCTTGGTTTGAATGAATACCAAAGTTGCTTGTTGTTGCTGGTTTATATTAGCGCCGGTTGCTGTGAAATATAACTTCGCTCTTTGCGCGTTGTCGCGCGTCACTGCTATTCGTTGATTGTTTGTAGCATATATGTATTTGCGTTGTATGAAAACAGAGGAGTTTATCGGCCGTTATATTGTTTGCGCGGCCATTGCGCTGAATGCGGTTAACTACTAAACAATGTGTTGCAAAATACAAATGAAAAAAAAAATAAAACGAATAAGACGATGAAAACAAAAATGATTGCTATTGAAAGGGGGAGCCGGCAAATACACCAAACTAAATCAAAAGTTTGTTCGGGGGTGTGTGCAGAAAGATTATTGAAACGCCTTCTCGTCATGGCGCTACAACAACAAAATAATTATGCCGCTTTGTTAGATGAATATTAGCTAACAGATTTATAGAGAGTTGGTCATATTCGTTATATTTGTCCACAATGCTTTTTTCCCCTGGTCTTTTGTATGAGGGATGGAAAAAATAAACAGCAAAAGGGACACTTTCAAAGTTGTGTTGAATAAAAAAAAGGATTTTTAGAAAAAAAAGCACTAACAATTTGTCAACGTTATTAATGCTTGCTCTCTTCGCTTGGTAAGGGCGCCCACATTACAACAGCACGCACACAAACTTTTAAGCAATTTGCACATTTACAGTTGTTTGGTTTTAGTAGGAAACACAAAACAACAAAGCAAGCATTAGCAGATCTTGGATTGCGACGGCAATTGTCAACTCTATTGCTTGGGTGGTGCGTAGTTGGCTTTTGGCTTGGCGTTTATATCAATCAATGTTTACTGATTTATTTGTTTAAATTTTGTTTTTTTTTTTTATTTTTATCATTTCACTTTTAATTATCCTTATGCAAAGCAATATTATGTTTTTTTGTTTTTAGGATTTTATTGGACTTTCTAGTTTTTTTTTTTTCTACTTTTTGCAATTGGGGTTATATGTTTTCTTTTTATTTTACACTATTTTGGGGCGGTTTTATTTGATCGAAAAAATTGTTCATTTACACTTTCTTTGCAAAGTTATTTTTTAAATATATCTTTGGATTTTTTTTTTTAAATAAAAAAACTTTATTTTTTAAGGTTTTTTTACTATTATTATTTTTATTTTATTTATTTATAGCAACATATATCTTTTCTTTTATTTATTGCGGTAGCTGATCGTAGAATGTATTACCTTTAGGCAGAAGGCTTTGATTAAATTACCGTTATAATTCGGCTTTGCTTATAATACACGGCTTTGAATCGCAAAAATATTTAATAATTCAAAAGCCCATTTTTGTGTTTTCTTTAGCCACGCAATCTTTAATTGAGAATATTTCATTTTTATTAGCAAACAATTTTTGTTTTGTTCTTAAATAATTCTTTTGAAAATTGAAAAAGTTTTTTGCACGTACAAATTCGAAACCCAACAAAAAGAAAAAATATAAAGCGAAAAAACAGCCACGCACGCACGCACAGCACACAAACGAAGAAGAGGCGAGAAACAAACACGTGCGCCAAGAGCACTTTATTTCCGCTCGAACTAGGCGCTAAAAAAACGCAGCTAAATGGCAAAAAGACAAGTGATACAACTGCGCGAGTTTTTCCACAAAAATTGTATGGAATATCATTTGGTAGCATCTTCTTTAGGTTTTAAGCCTTTTGAATGAAAGAGATGGTAATATAGGCACTTCAAAAATACCGTCTTTTATCTTCCTCCAAGCGAAGCGATAGTCAACAAAAGAAAAATAGCCGTTTGCGAAGTAACAATAAAAAGGAATTGACGCTTACTTCGATTGGGTGTGAGAGGCAAAGAGTAAGCATAATGCCAGTGTTGGCCAACTCCCAAGGCCAAAAAGCACGGCAAAATATATTATAAAATTCTAACATACCTACCTTCGCACCCACAAAATTTCGAAATTAATGCTACAAAAAAAAACAAAAAAAAAAAAGTTTTTTTTACCGATGATGTATTTATAGACTTATTGTGAATTGAATTTTAAAGAAGTGGACATATAAGATCGGTTTAGGTCTGGGCTAAAGTAAGTCATTTTTCAACATTACCTTTCTTTAATAATTCAAATTTTTTAAGGAATAAGCAAACTGTGAGAAAATTTGCTTTTGGCGCATTATAATATATAATTTGCAGCAAAATATTCGCATAATTTTATGCCTTTTTTACTGATTATAGTTTTCAACTTTAGCGCAAAACTCGAACTTAGTACTCACGCATTATGAAGCCGTGTATTCAAGTAATAGGTAGACATTTGAATTCAAGTTTAAATGGGCTTTTCGTCCAATTCAATTTTGATCAGTGATGTTGTTTGCAACTTTCAAAATATTTAATATATGGAAGGATCCTATTGCTTAATTTCATTGTGGCGTGCTTTTGCTGGAATTTTAATACAAACGTTTGTAATGACATCTTTACCAAAAGCTCAAAATTGCGACACTCAATCCGCTCAGCTTTCCATAACAGAATACGCCTAAATATAATATTATAATTAAAAATAATGGCAATACCAACTTCATACAATGCAAAATTGCTATATTTGGCAATAAAATTTGAGTTTTCTTCGGGCTCTTGAAAGTCTAATCCTAATTTTTGGTATGCAATTAAAACTTAATACTGTTCAAAATGAAAAAGGCACGCAAAAGCAAAGCTAAATGAAAATGCCAGAAAGCACCAAGTTGGTGCGTTTTTTTTTGAAAAGGCAGGCCAAAATTGCAATTTGGTGGCTTTTTAAGAAATGCAAAAAGCACTAAATTTGGTGGCTAAAAGGCACGGCAAAGTTGGCATCACTGGCATAATGCTAAACGAATACGACGGCAGGTAGGAAATGGAAAATTGGAATGGCAGGAAACGTACATCCGAGGGGGCGGTTCGGAAAACTTCTTAAGCCTATGCAATGAAGAGAATAGTTAGTTTTTTTCAAAAATATTTTTATTTTTCAATATAATCTCCTGAAACTTGCAAATACACTTAGTCCAACGACTTTTTCTTAAGCATTATTCTATCCCTTGATTAAAAATAGTTTTTTTCAAGGCCTTCAAATAGTGGTTTACAACTGTAAATTGATCTTCATTTTGAGGTAAAACGCTTGGCCAGCAAGGAATTTTTTTTTAGATTGGGAAGCTATGTCAAAATCACTGGAGCTAAATCAGGAGATAAGGTGGGTGGTCAGGCTAACTCGTAACTTTAATTAGTTGATTTTAGGCCATTGTTAAAACACATGCTTCGTGGGGCGCTGGTGGCGTTGTCTTGATGAAAATTATTTTTTTGTGTTGTAAGCCTAAGGTACGTTTTTCCGAATTCTGTACATTTAATTGATCCAAAGGTTCGCAATAGTACTCTGATTTTATTGTTTTAACCCATTTACAGATTAGCGCATCAATAAAATAACCTTTTGAAAGTCCCAAAAAACCGTTGCCAAATATTACAGGGCTGTGGAGTCCGAGTTAATTTTGGCTGCGTAACTCCGACTCCAGGCATTTCTTATGCAAATTAATATGTTCAATAAGAGTGCCATTTGTTTCTAATATCTGCTGTTATAAAATCTCAATTAAAATGGATTGTAATTATTAAATAAAATAAATAAAGAGGAATATGAAAACTGACAATTTTTTATAGAAATAAATATTTTGGCAAACATTTTCTATGGAAATAAAATTTTGTAAAAATTTTCTATAGAAGCAAAATTTTGACAAATTTTCTATAGAAATAAAATTTTGACAAAGTGTTTTATAGAAATAAAATTTTGACAAAGTTTTCTAGAGAAATAAAATTTTGACAAAGTTTTTCTAGAGAAATAACAATTTTGGTAAATATTTTCTATAGAAATAAAATTTTGGTAAAATTGTCTTATAAAATTAAATTTTGTAAAAATTAA
>PGFW01040598.1:0-14467 GCA_003123925.1 Haematobia irritans | reverse complement strand
CTTTGTAAATGTATTGAATTTGTAAATATAATGAATTTAAACCATTCATTTTTCTATGTGTTATAGTAATTCTTATATTTAATAATCACGGACATGTAGTTATTAAATCATATACCTGAATATTTTCCTAATCACTTTCGTTTTCATGATTTATTCATTGTTTTTTTTGTTTTTTTGGCAACAAAAGAAGAACTTACTTTAGCCTGCAATGCCATCCATCAAATACTCTTACGTGTAGCAATAAAAATATATTCTGACTTGATAATAAGATGTCCATCTACATAATTTTGGATGGTCATCCATTGGTTCTCCATTTGGTCCTCCAATGCATTTTTATGCAATACTAAATTCAAACAAAAAAAAAAGCTTAATATTATGTGCTACCTGTTGTTTTAATTAAACGTAAGTCGTTTTCGCATTGAGGAACCAATGACCAAGAACCTGAACGTCTTCCTGGTGTATTGCCGTAGTCCAGACATAATTAAAAATGTTTCCAACATCCATAATTTCTGCTCAGAAGAATTTGTTGTGTAAAATGTTTAATTGATGTTTCAAAGGTTATTATGCTTCTGTGCAAAAAGGCCGGTGAAATAAGACGGAGGTGAAATATTGAGGAGGGTTTTTTTTTTGAAATTTAATGGGCAAATAAAATTAATAAATAAAAGAGTTAGTTATCTAGTCCACAATAATTATTATGTTCTAAAAACTGACATTCAAAACCAATTACTGCGAATTTATCTCACATTCCTTACCTTTTATTAGTCTAAATAAACCAATCAATATCTAATTTAAATCGAACGAATTTTGGATATCTGTCATGGGAACCGATACCTATAAGAAAATGGACTTTCATATTTCCCGGTGTCCCACATTCCATAATAGTAGTTCCGATAAAGACTAGCTCCATAACCCACGGACGAAATATACTCCGCACACTCCGACAATGGACCCTACGACCACTCACGAAAAGAAAATTTGTACTCTACGCCGAAAACGTCGTGAGCCGAAAAATATCTGCTCACGAAATAATTTTATGATAATTTAACCTTGCCGATGTCTGAAAACATTGAGCATTATTAAGAATCGAGGAGTGTAGTAACTCTAAAATCCAGGTGTCACAAAAAATTGGTAATGAATTTAACTGCTTAAGCGTTTTAGATTGGTTGGCAGGGAATATTTCGTGAGAGTAAATTCGTGTACTCACGCACACTCACGAAGATTATTGATTTCGTGACTCACGGCTCACGCACGACCATTTTGGTTGTTAATCACGCTCAACGCACACCTCATCGCTGTTGGGTCATTGAGCGTGACTCACGATTCACGCACGAATCACGAAAAATTTTTGAGTCACAGCAAATTTCGTGTCACGTGCACACCTCTATTTTATAGGTTTACGTAACTGGAGAGCCACCGTGGTGCAATGGTTTATGCGATGCCCGCCTGCATACACAAGATCGTGGGTCTAGATTCGCCTTCGACCCACCCGAACACCCAAAAAGTTTTTCCAAGCGGAGTGATATAGTCGCTACTCAGTAAGGTGGTGACATTTCTGAGGGATTTCCAAAAAGCTTCTCTAAAGTGTTCCTGGAATGTGGCTCGTGATAGTCCTGTATCGGTTCTGTGGTTGATCCATTTCCCGTAGTTAAATTTCCCAGATTTTCTTAAAATTTTCAGGGAAGGTTAAAGTTGCTATCCACTTCGGTATTTGTCGATATTTGATCGGGGAAAGTGACGTCCGTTTAAAAAAATAGAGCAAAATATAGTCTTCTCACACAGAGTGATTTTCCGACATGTGGTCGGGAAGGAGCGAAGGAGAGGGTTCCCTTTTGCCCGATTTTTTTTTAAATTTAAAGTAGAGTGGTTGTCGCATAACAATGGTTTTTTGGCGACAGGTTTCTGTCAGCCATTTTTTTATTTTTCCTTTTTTAAGTAAAAAACTTAAATTTATAATGAAAGATTGAAGACAAACTGTAGACGGTGCTTCAATTTTTAAGTACTGTTTCCCTTTTGCATCGATTCCGTTTGTATTTTGCTTGAAATGATGATGCTTTATGTTCAGGTAATGTTGAGGAAAAATTCGCACGAAATATAGAGTGAGGGTCCTACGACTTGACATACAGAACATAATTTAACAAATTGATGAAAAGGTGAAGCACCCTCGTCCTCAACTTTTGTTGTGAGCAGCCTTATTCTGATCCTACTCTTATAAGAGTTCAAATCTTCTGCTCGAAGGATATGGTTGAGTAAGTTAACGCAAAAATGTTCGCTACTAAAGCGGGGTACGTTTTACGCTAACTTGGGAGCCAACGTGGTGCAATGGTTTAGACATGCCTCGTCTCTGCATATCCAAGGTCGGTTGGTCTCCGATTGCCTCGCGCTACGACCGAACACCAAAAAGTTTTTCAAGCGTGATATATCGCTTTACTCAGTAAGGCTGGTGACATTTCTGAGGTTTCAAAGGCTTCTCTCGAGTGGTATCACTGGAATGTGGAAACGCCGTTCGGACTCGCTATAGAAAAGGAGAATCCCGTTGTCATTGAAATGGACTGAATAGTCTAAGCTGAGCCTGATACATCGGGGATGCCACATAACCTAACCTAAACTACGCTACTTGTATTATATTTTGTGTATATTTTTATACCCACACATAGAATGGTGACGGGTATAATAAGTTTGGTCATTCCGTTTGTAAGCACATCGAAAGTATCGATTTCCGACTAGTATAAAGTATATATAGTTCTTGATCAGGGAGAAATTCTAAGACGATATAAGCATGTCCGTCTGTCCGTCCTGTCTGTCTGTCTGGCTGTCTGTTGTAATCACGCTACAGCATTCAATTAATGGAGGCTATCGTCCCTGAAATGTTGGCACAGAATCCGTCTTTTGTTCTTGCGCGCGTCAAGTTCGAAGATGGGCTATATCGGGCCATGTTTGGTATAGCCCCCATTAAACCGACCTGCCCGATTTGGGGTCTTTTCGCTTATAGAAACTGAGTTTTCATCCAATTTGCGCGAAATTGAAAATTAGAGGTATTTGGGACCGTTGAAGAGGTGTGCCAAAAATGGTGAGTGTTCGGTCCATGGTTTGTGGTATAGCCCGCATATAATACCGACTCCCGATTTGGGGTCGTTTCGCTTATAGAAATTCGCGTAGTTTTCAATCCAATTTGGCGCGAAATTGAAATCTAGAGGATATTTTGGGACGCTTGAAGAGGGTGTGCCAAAAGATGGTGAGTGTTCAGTGCACTGTTTTGGTATAGCCCAATATAAACCGAACCTTCCGATTTTTAAGCTTTCTTGGCTTATAGAGAACCGTAGTTTTTATTCTCAATTGTGCTGGAATTGAAATCTAGAGGTATTTTTGGGGCCAGTAAAGAGGTTGTGCCGAAAACGGTTATAAATCGGTCGGTATTTTAGTATAGCCCCCATAAGAACGAATTTTCCCGAATTTAACTCTTATTGTTTCTAGAAACGCGTAGTTTTTTATGCCGAGTTGTGCCTGAACATTGTAAATATTCTCGTATTTAAGCGGCTCAAAAAACGTGTAATTCGGATTAAGTTTTTATGGTCATTTGGTAATGCTCCATATAGACCAGATTTCACTTCTTGTGAGTATATGAAGGCGCATAGATCATGAAAATTGCTTGAAATCATCATGTAAACATTTCCAGATTTTATTTTGTACCGGGTGAAAATCTATAGATTATAAACATTTCAAAATTCAAGAACGTTATTTATAATTTTTTCTGCAGCACTTTACAACAGATGTTAATGATTCCTCCTAACACTCAAACAAAAATGGTTCTTATAAATCCAGAATGCTGATATAGTGCCTGCATACGTGAAATCTTTAAAATGTATCTGGGAAGTGTCCTCCAGTCCTCAGCCTCCTGAAATTTCAAAGGAAATCCTAATATTGGTTTCATGGTGGTGGTAATTTAAGATTCGCCCGGCCGAACTTACTGCTGTATATACTTGTTTGTAAACCATTATTCTGTACCCCCTTCTAACGTTCATAAATATTTCCTTTTGGCCTGAAATAACACATTTATTAATGACTTTTTAGTGCTACTTGGTGTCCTCACTGTTTAGTGTCAGATGCTTTAGGAAATTTTCAACACAACAAAAAAAGTATATATATATATATATATATATATATATATATATATAATGTTATGGCTCAAACTTCATGAAATATTGCGTTGAATACGAGACATAGTCCAGACACTGAAAAAACACTAAACTAAATGTTTGCCACAAACAAAAGTCTTGAATGAATGAAGAGTCATATCGTGCAGACAGAACATGAATACATTCATATGTACATAAATAATTTTACCTATATGTCTGCATACCGGCAAACATACGTTACGATATGTCGATGTTTAAATGTATGAACGTGCATTTTGTAGACATACAAATCTCCAGTGGCGTAAATGCAATAAAAATGCATATGGTTTGAACACACTGTGTGGTTGCAGAACGTCAAAATTGGCACATGAATCGCTAAGGTGGCTAGTGTTGATTTTTGAATGAAAACACAAACTATTTAGGAAATTATTTAAATTTATTTTATTATGATAATATTGGTAATTACTCAATTATTATGGAACAAAATACTCGGCCAAATGGGCGTTCCGCGACCATCGGTGGCACACGCTTCATCGCGGTGGTGCCAAATATTTCGATGACGCTGATGGCTATAAATGAATTTCTATGCCGTTAATTTGCCGAATTACCTCATCCTTAAGCTCTTGAATTGTTGCTGGCTCGATCGACGTACAGGCCTTTCTTTCAAAATAACCCCAAAGTAAAAAAGTCAGACGGTGTCAAAATCACATGATTGGCGGCTCAAATGACATCGCCATTACGTGAGATAACACGGGCATAGAATTTGTTGCGCAAAAGAGCCATTGTTCCGTTAGGCTGTGTGGCAAGTTGGCACCGTCCTGCTGAAAACGCACAATATCGTCCATATCCATATCTTTCCAATCGGGCCAAAAAAGTTCGTTATTATCTCACGATAGTGCGAACAACCATTCACAGTAACCGAGCCTGACCGGCCATCATTTTGTGAAAAATACGGCCCGACTGATGCCGCCAGCCCAATAAAGCCGCACAAAACAGGTCCACTCCTTGGGGCAAGTTTCGCACAATCACTCTTGGATTCTCTAATGACGCTCCGAAGAAGCGGCAATTCTGGTTTAGTTGATGAATCCGACTGTAGGTGAATATATGTTGGCCTCATCACTGAAGAATGTTTTCTTCTTAAAATTGATCATCCACTGTTGCCAATTTCTTGGAACCGATTTACGACGTGTGTTGTGATTGTGTAATCATGAAAAAGTAATTACAGTCTCTGTTGTGATAATTTTGTAAAAGGCTGAAACCGGGACGTTGGTTCAACCCCTTCGCCGTTTTAATAATCCGTCTAAGCTGAATTTATGGAGAAAATGAAAAATGCGGAATCGTTTGTGGTAAATCAAAGAACTGTAGTATATGGAGTGTGTGCGCAGGTCAAAGGAAAAAAGGATGTCTGGGAGGACAACCGATATCAATTTGCATAATGTTTCTTACTTTCGATGAAGGTTTCTTTGGCCAAGTAATAGAAAATTAAAGCTATTTTGATGTTTTAGGTGAATTAATCAAATTCTATTAATTAATTAAGTAAGCAAAAGCTAGATCGGGCGGGGCCGACTATATTTATACCCTGCAGCCACCTTGTGATCTACATTTTCGATACCATCTGAAATCCTTCCAAATTTTTTGGGAGTTAATATTAAGGTTTAGTGTTCCCAATATACAGTACGATTTAAATTTCAAAGACCGACCAATATTTGTTATGGCTTCTTAAGTGGCAGGGCCTGTGGAGGTCGGAGTCGGAGTCTTGGAGTCGGAGTCTGGAAAGATTTGCTGGAGTCGGAAGTCGTAAATGTTTGCTCGACTTCCGTACTCCGGCTACTTTTTTATTCACTTTGTATAAGCAAGTTTTACGTCAAATTAGTTTCCATTGCGTTATCATTCGATCAATTAACAGCAAAACGATTGTACATTGAAAATCACCTTCCAATTACGGGCCATCTTTTTATGTTTCCTAAGAATGTTTGACTGCAGATGGCTGGATCGATCCATTTTAATGCCCATATTAATTATTTGAAAATGTTTCGAACAGATCGATAATATTTTATTTGTTTATTTAATGGCAATATACATATGTGGATATTGGCAGAGAAATTTTTTCAAAGCTTGTTTTTATAGAAAATTTTTTTGTCATTTTATTTCTATAAAAAGTTTTGTCAAAATTTTATTTCTATAGCAAATGTTTGTCAAAATTTTTACATTCTATAAAAATTTTATTCATTAAATTTTTATTATATGAAATATTTTTATACCCTGCTCCCAACACTGTGGAACAGGGCAAAAAAAAATATTATAAGTTAGTGCAATATGTTTGCAACACCCACGAAGGACGACGAGATAAGATACATGTGGGTGTCTTTTGGCATAAATGCGCTTCAGGGTGGGCCTCTTGGAGTAGATATAGCGAGTCCGTCTGTCGCAGTGGAACACGTTTCACATTTTTGTAATCAAAGTCTAGGTCGCAAGTTTTAGTCCAATCGGCTTCAAATTTGTTAAGCAAGTATGTGTTTGGCTCAGATAGATCCCTATTGATTTGGAAGTAAATCGGTTCAGATTTGAATAATAGCTCCATATATATATTTCGAACGACGATCATGGACTTATAGTGGCCCCAGAAGCCAGAGTTGTTACCCTTATTTGCTTAAAGATTTTGCAGAAAGCAAGAAAATTAGTAACTATAGTCAAGTGTGGCATTTTATTGATAATCGGTTCAGAATTTTAGATATAGCTCCCATGATATATATTTCGCCCGATATGGCTAATACGGTCCCAGGGAATGCCCAGAGTGTTTACCACCATTTGGTTGATAATTTTGCACAGGAAGTAGAATTAGCATTATACTATGGCGTGCCAATTTGGCTTGAAATCGGTTCAGATTTAGATATAGCTGCACATATATAGCTATTCGCCCGATTTAACACTCCATTTAGTGACCACAGAGGCCAATTTTTTGCTCCGATTTAGTTGAATATTTTGCACAGGGAGTAGAATAGCATTGGTAGCTATGGCGTGCCAATTTTTAGTTGAAATCGGTTCAGGATTTTAGATATAGCTCCAATGATATAGCCTTTCGGCCGATTTACACTCATATGACCACAGAGGCCAAATTTTTCAGCGTGCCGATTTAGTTTGAAATTTTGCAGCATGGGAGTAGAATTAGCATTGGTAGCTATAGTGTGCCAAATTTGGTTGAAATGCAGGTTCAGATTTAGATATATCTGCCATATATAGTTTCGCACCGATTAACAGCCCATATGACCACAGAGGCCAATTTTTAACGTCCGAATTTAGTTTGAAATTTTGCACAGGGAGTAGAATTAGCATTTGTTGGCTAGTGGCGAAGCCAGAATGTGGGTTGAAATCTGTTCAGAATTTATAATATATGCTCCATAATATAGCTTTCGCCCGATTTACACTCATATGACCACAGAGGCCAATTTTTAACGTCCGATTTAGTTGAAATTTGCACAGGGAGTAGGAATGTAGATTGTTAAGCTAATGCCGGTGCCAAAAGTGTTGACAGTCGGGTTTAGATTTAGATATTAGGCTTTCCATATATATGTTTTTTCTGATTTCGACGGTCAAAAACCAAACATTTCCTTGTTTAAATCGCCACTGCTTAGTCGAAAAGTTGTAAAAATGATTCTAAATTTTCCTAAACTTCTAATACATATATATTCGACGAAATAAAGTCATAAATAAACTATTGCGAAGTTTCCTTAAAATTTTAGGACTTTCCTACTTGTTAAATGTATTATTTGGGACAAACCTTTATATATAGGCCCCAAACACATTTTGAACGGATGTGATATGTTATCGAAATTTAGATGCTACAAAGTGTGCAGGGTATAAATATAGTCGGCCCCGCCCGACTTAATTTCCTACTTGTTTTCTAATAGAAAATTTAGTCAAAATTTATTTCTATAGAAAATTTTTAGTCAAAAGTTTATTTCATATAAGAAAATTTTGTAAAATTTTGTTTGTTAAACAAATTTTTTTTTTAAATAATTTTAGTTTCTATTGGATAATTATTATTTCTATAAAAAAAAAGTGCAAAATTGTATTTCTATAGAAAATTTTGCCAAAATTTTATAGTAATAGATTTTTTTTATTAGAAAATTTGGTCAAAATTTTATTTCTACAGAAAATTTGGTCAACATTTTATTTCTATAGGAAATTTTGTCAAAATTTTATTTCTATAGAAAATTAGTCAAAAATTTTGTTATCTGTAATAATATTTTGCAGAATTTTATTTATTAACAGGACAAAAAATTTTTCTAAAATTGTATTTTTAATTGATAATTTTTTCAAAATTCTTTATTTCTAATAAGAAAAATTGTCAAATTTTTATTTCTATAGCAAATTTTCTCATTTTTTCTTACTGATCTCCACGTGATACTCACTGCTATAAAAATGCATTCGAAATTTTATTAAATAATAGAATATTTTTTTTATGATAAAATTTAGTCAAAATTTTACTTCTATAGAAAATTTATACAAAATGTTGTTTAATATAGAATATTTTGCAAAAATTTATTTCTATAGAAAGATTTTGCAAAAATTTTGTTTGCTAACAAGCTAATTTTTTTTAAATTGATTTCTATTGATAATTTTTCAAACTTTTTTCTATGAAAAAATTTTGCCAAATTCTGTAAATTTCTAACAAAAATTTATTCAAAAATTTGTAATTTCTATATATTTGGTTCAAAGAATTTGATTTCTATAGAAAATGTTGCCAAAATTTTATTTCTATAGAAAATTTAGTCAAAATTTTGTTACTGTAGAAAATTTTCCAAAATTTTATTTCTATATAAAATTTTGCAAAATTTTATTTACTAGACAAAAATTTTTCCAAAATTGTATTCAGTGAGCATACAATTTTGGAAAAATTGCTGCTAAGTCGAAAGCTTGTAGAAATGACTCAAATTTTCAAATTTTTCAATGAATGAATCATAAATGCATTTTTTGGCGAAGATTGTCTAATACAATTATAAATATTTCCCAAAATATTGCCGAGTTTTTGTAGAAAGTCTGATTTGAGATTTTATCAAATGTAGATCTAAATACAGAAGTTGTGGCAGAGTATATATAAGTCGGCCCGCCGCGACTTTAGAAACTTTCTTTGCATTTTTATTTTTTCGTTAAATTTAATTGTGTTACGTCCATAATGTTAGATTTAAATTTAAAGTACAGTAGATTTTGGTAGAAGTATATACAGATTTTGTCTTCAGATTCAAATTCATGTAATATTTGAATATAAATCCTTTATATAGCTCGCAAACAAATTTAAAGGATTTGAAATAGTATCAATAATTTTGGTCGCACAAATACAATATAGCTGTTGGTATATTCTCATATTATGATGGGTATGTTATATCATTATGTTATTTTTTAAACATTGGCCAATAAATTTGAAATATATGAATTCAACTGCATCTAATGTGAAATTAAAGATCTTTTTTGGGCAGCACATAAATAAACACGTGTATACTTTACTTATAATCTCCACGTACGGTACCCCCACAATAGAACTACAAAATTAGTGTATTAAAATGAATTTAGTTATAATTACCGGAGTCGACTCCGGAGTCCGGAGTCGACTTGATGAAAAATGCCTGGAGTCCGGTAGTCGAGTCGAGCAAGAATTGGCTCTGACTTCCACAGCCCTACTAGTGGACAATATATTTAAGAAACTTCTTAGAAAATATAGTTGACTTAAAATTGTAGTCCGGCAATGCCATTGAAGGTGGTAACCCAATGTTAGTAAAAAAAAATATGAGAAGACATTTAAATTATGGAACGGCAATTTTTAGGCAACTTCGGTCAAAAGTGTATTTTATGATTTATAGGTCGATAGTATATATTAGAAGTATAGGAAAATTGGGGAAGTCATTTTTACAAGTTTTCGACTAAGCAGGTGGCGATTTTACAAGGAATAATTTTATATTTTAACCATTTTCTGGTCGTAAATCAAAAACATATTATATGGTAGCTATATCTTAAATCTGAAAACGATTTCAAACGCAAATTTGCACGCAGATAGCTGACAGAAGCTTAAATACTACTCCCTGTGGCAAAATTTCAAACTAAATCGGAGTTAAACAATTGGCCTCATATGAGTGTAAAATCGGGCGAAAGCTATATACGGGAAGCGTATAATCTAAATCTGAACTATTTCAATTCAGAATTGGCCACGCCATATCTACAGAAGCTAATTCTACTCCCTGCGCAAAATTGTCAAAACAAAGATCGGAGTAAACAATTGGCCTCATAATGAGTTGTAAATCGGCGCGAAACAAGCTATATATGGGAGCTATATCTAAATCTGAACCGATTTCAATAAAATTTGGCACACTTGACTTCACTACTAATTGTACTCCTAGTGCAAAAATTCAACCAAATTGGGGTAAAACTCTGGCTTCTGGGACCATATTAGTCCATATCGGGCGAACAGATATAATATGTTGAGCTATATCTAAAATTTGAACCGATTTCAATCAATTTGGCACACTAGACTATAGTACTAATTGTTGCTTCCTGAGTGCCAATATTTCCAAGCAAATTGGGGTAAAACTCTGGCTTCTGGGGGGCCATATACAGTTCCATAATCGGGCGTAAAATATATATGGCAGCTAATATCTAAATCTGAACCAAGTTTCTTCCAAATAAATAGGCTTCAATCTGAAGCCAAAACACATACTGGGTGGCCTAAATTCGATTGGGATAAAACTGGCGACCACCTAGACTTTGATCAAAGCATAAAAAAATGTGGTACACAGACAAGAGGGACATGCCTACAATCGACTCAGGAACCACCGTGAGCATTTTTGGGCCAAAGAACTAATCTCTCTCCTTCTGGGTGTCTGTCAAACAGCCACTTACTTCATATAACGGATCCCAAATTTGGCTTCGCCGCATTGGCTCCTAAGAGAAGGCAAATTTCCTCCGATCCGGCCTGAAAGTGGTACATGGTGTTAAATATATGGTCTCTAACAAACCATGCAGAAAATTGGTCGCAGTATCGGATCCACTTTTACGTATAGCCCCCATTAATAACGGACGCCCCCAAATTTGGCTTGCGATGCGTCTACAGAGAGCAAAGTTCATCCGATCCGGCCTGAAATTTGGTAGCATGGTGTTAGTAATATAGTCTGCCACATAACCGATGCACGAAATTGGTCCATCATCGTCCATAATTACATATAGCCCCCATATATAACCTGAACCCCGCATTTGGGCTTGCGGAGGGGCCTCCTAAGAAAAACCAAAATTCATCGCGATCCGGCTGAAAATTTGGTACACTGGTTTGGTATATGTTCTCTAATGAGCCATGCAAAAATTGGTCCATATCCTGCCCATAGATTATATATAGGCCCCCACTATAAACGCGATCCTGCACATTTGAACTCCGGAGCTGCTTAGAGGAGCAAAAGGTCATCGTCGGATCCGATGAAATTTGTAAGCGTGTTTAGTATATGTTCTCTAACAAACAGTGCAAGGGAATTTGTCCATATCGGTCCATAATATATATAGAGCCCCATAAAAATCGATCCCCGAGTTGGCCTCGCGGAGCCTCTAAAGAAGCAAATTTCCATGGCGATCTCGGTTGGAAATTTGGTACATGGTGTCAGCATATGAAATATCGGTTCATAATCATGGTTGCCACTCGAGCCAAAAATAATCTCCGAAATTTTATTTAATAGAAACAGTTGTAAATTGTTTTTATTTCTATTAGAAAATTTTTGTCAATTTTTTATTTCTAATACGAAAAAATTTATTTCTATAGAAAATTTTGTCAATTTATTTCTATGAAAAATTTTGTGGTCAAAAATTGTTATTTGCTTAGGTAATTTTTTTCCAAAATTTTATTTCTATGAATTTTTTTCCAAATTTTATTTCTATAGAATTTTTTTTCCGCAAAATTTTTACTTCTATAGAAAATGTTGATATGGTGTTAGTATTATTGTCTCTAACAACCATAACCAAAATTGGTCCATATCGATCCATTAATTATATAGTAGCCCCCATATCAAATCGATCCCCAGATTATACCTCAGGAAGCCTGTTAGAGGAGCAAAATTCATCCGATTCCGGTTGTGAAATTTGAATACGTGGCGTTATGTTTATGGTCTCTAACGCAACCATCTCTAAAAATTGGTCCATATCGGGTCCATGGTCTCTAAAATTGGTCGCACATCGGTCCATAATTATATATAGCCCACATAGTAATCGATCCCCAGATTTGTCCTCGCGGAGCATCTTGGAGGAGCAAAATTCATCGCAATCCGGTTGAAATTTTGCAACGTGGTGTTAGTATAGAGCCGCGTAATAACCATGTCGAAAATTGGTTCGATATCGGTCAGTTAGGTTATATTGCAGCCGATTCCCAATCCACACAAAAATTGGTCCATGATCGGGTTCATAATCATGGTTGCCACTCGAGCCAAATAATGCACGTAAAAATTTTATTTTCTAGTGAAAATTTTGTCAAAAATTTTATTTTTATAGAAAATTTTGTCAAAATTGTATTAGCAATGATAAAATGTTTTCTCAAGACTGCAACACAAGTAATTCGGATTGTGGATGGACAGTCTTTAAATACAAGTTTCTATGCCATCCATGGTGGAGAGTTACATAAGGATTCGGCCTGGCCGAACTTACGGCCATATAATACCGCTGTGTGTTTTCATTCAGTATTTTTTTATTACACTAATTATTTCGTATCATCTAATTTTTATAATTTGAAAACTTTTTCGCGTACGAACCAGGGTGAACTTGGTTTTGGTTTCTGTCACCGGAATAAAACAGGAAACGCGCTTAACAACCGCCTCCCAAAACGCCCATTGAAGATGAAAGCGTCGAAAGGTCAATTCAAAATGTTGTGATATGATCGCAAATACGACACGCAAGGTTAATGGACATTCTAATTGCTTCTTCGAGATGTTCTTTATTAGTATGAACGACAAAATAAGAAACTCAGGTTCACATCTGCAACCAACGGCAATTTTTTATCAATATTTTTTCTAAAAAATAATTTAATGGGTTATGCATCGTTTATATTTGTATTTTCGGCAATATATTTTCGTATAAATATAGTTTTTCCATTAAAAAAATTAAAAAAAAAAAATAAAAAATTCTCATAATTGCAAAAACGCTTCTCAAAAGAGACTTCATGGAAAGCGAAAAAGTCAAACAGCACAAGGTTCAAAGCCCAGCGGTATGGAAATAATATTTTTTTAATAATTTGTTTTTTTTTTTTACTTTCTTTTATTATTTTCTATTTTTTTATTTTTATTACTTTCTATTTCTTTGTAAAATTTAAATTTTCCAAAATTTGCACCTAAAATAGCCTGATTGGGCTTTCTTTCTAATACTTGTCGCACAAGGACTCGCATCGGAAGTAGAAAAAAAATCATTAGGGGATTCGCCAAATGCGCTTTAGAAGAAATGTTTGGGGACTGTTGTCCACAAGACTTTTCATCGAAGTAAGAAAAAAATCATTGAGGGGATCCCACGATGGCGCTTTGGTAAGAAATGTTTGTGGACTTGTCCAAAAGGACTAGCATTGGAAGTTGAAAAAATCGAGGGGGATTCTGGGATGGGGCTTAAAAAGAAATGTGGTTGTGGAAACAACTTCGCATTTTTTTTACTGGTGTACCTGTTTTCCACAGTGTGACGGCAAGTAGTAAAAATGCAAAACGAACGAAACAAGCCATCGACCTTCAAACTTGCAGCAAAGTACGCCAGAGAAATTTTTGAAAACAATTCCAATTTGTTCTCCCAAAGATGTTCCTTATTTTATACTATCACAGGAAGATCTTTTTATAAATTTTTTTATAACACGCTTTGGTTCCATTTCTTTTATACGGGTGAAATTTTCAAAGTTTTTGTTACTAAAGTAGGTTAAAAACAGAGTAGGAAATTAAATTAAATGGTTTTTTATTAAATTTGGTTCGAAAAATGCACAAATCCATTCTAGAAAAAATTACGTAATTTTGGGAACATTTTGGAAGTAAAGTTTCGGACAAATTCGGACGTTTCGTTAGAATGCATTAAAAATCAAAAAAAAAAAATATATATATATAAAATTTATTTATTTGTCATAAATATCACAAAATTTTAATTCACATCCAAAACACTGAAATTCGAGATCACAATACCTTTAAGAAGTAATGCAAAAGATTCAGTGGCAACGGCTGTTGAAATGTGGACATCAATCCTATGACCAAGTCAGATGTTTAAATTCATCGCTTCTGCCGCCCAATTTTTGCACGCACTTCCCGGATCCAAAAGATATTTTTACAACTTTTTTGGCGACGCGCTTT
>PGFW01040588.1:30850-40850 GCA_003123925.1 Haematobia irritans | reverse complement strand
CGAGGGGTGCATGATTAATTTTTATTTATTCATTGAAAGACTTCATCGGGAAAATTTTTGAAAAGAACAAAAATAATACACATACTGTAGAGTAAATAACTAACGACGATGTCTGCTGCATTACACCGTCGTTAGCTATTTAATCTACAGTTGGTGTATTATTTTGTTCTTTTCAAAAATGAAAAGATGAAATATTGACTAAATTAAAATTAATCATACAGACCTCGAGCTCGTTTTTATCAACAATTACCAATTGGAAAATCTATAAATATAAATATTAATAATAAAAACATCCATAATATAGAAATAAAATTTTTAACAAAAATTTTCTATAGAAATAGGAATTTTAAAACAAAATTTTTTTACAAGAATCAAATTTGTGTTTTTTAAAAAATTTTAGCTTATAGCAATAAAATTTTGCAAAGATTATTACCTATAAATAAAATTTTTCCAAAAAAAGATCTATAATAAACTTATTAAAAATTTACAAAGTTTAATCTTAAAAGAAACCAACAATAAAGATAAATGAAACATTTTTATAGTAAAAAATTTCTATAGACAAATAAAATTTTAACAAAAATTTTCTAAAGAATATAGAAATAAAATTTTAAGAAAAAATTTTCTATAGAAATAAAACTTTAACAAAATTTTCGATAGAAATAAAATTTTGACAAAATTTTCTATAGAAAAAATTTTGACAAATTTTCTAATAGAAATTAAAATTCGAATTTT
The DNA here is from genome assembly GCA_003123925.1 of Haematobia irritans. Taxonomy (NCBI): domain Eukaryota; kingdom Metazoa; phylum Arthropoda; class Insecta; order Diptera; family Muscidae; genus Haematobia; species Haematobia irritans. The sequence goes on along the minus strand of PGFW01040588.1, from coordinate 40,118 downwards.
TCTACAAAATCTATAGAAATTTGACAAAATTTTCTATAGGCAATTAAATTTTTGACTAAATTTTCAATAAATATTTTGACAAATTTTCTATTAAAATAAATTTTGACTAAATTTTCTATATTTCAATTTACAAAATTTTCTATACTAATTTTGACAAAATTTCTATAGAATAAAATTTGACAAAATTTTCTATAAAATAAAATTTTGACAAAATTTTCATAGATATAAAATTTGACAAAATTTTCTATAGAAATTAAAATTTGACAAATTTTCTTAAAATTAAACTTAACATAAATTTAAATTTTAATTTTTTTTTTTTGCAAATTCTATAAGATATAAAATCTTGACAAAATTGTTCTATAGAAATAAAATTCTTGACAACATTTTCTATTAGAAATAAAATGTATTGACTAAATTTTTTATTGATTAAAAAATTTTTGGCTAAATTTATATAGATATATAATTTTCGACTAAATTTTTTGAAATAATTTTTTGACAAAATTTTTTATATAAATATAAATTTTCTATAGAAATAAAATTTTTGACAAAAGTTTCTATAGAAATAAAATTAACAACATTTTCTATAGGAATAAAAATTTTGCAAAAAAATTCATATAGAAATATAATTTTGACAAAATTTTCTATAGAAATAAAATTTGACAAAATTTCTATGGATATAAAATTTTGACAAAATTTTCTTGTCTACATTTAAAATATTGCAAAATTTTCTATAGAAATAAAAATTTAACAAACATTTTCTATAGAATTAAAAATTTTTGACAAGAAATAATTCTATAGACATATTTAATTTTTGACAAAAAAATTATTCTTATAGAAAATAAAATTTCTGACAAAATTTTCTATAGACTATAAAATTTTGACCAAAATTTTCTATAGATACACGAATTTTGACAAAATTTCTGTCTAAATTAACAATTATTGACAAATTTTTATGGCAGATACAATTTTTGACAAAATTTTCTATAATTTCCTAATTTTGACAAACATTTTCTATAGAAATAAAATGTTGACAACATTTTATAGCAAATAAAAATTTGAAAAAATTTCTAAAGAAATAAAATTTTTGACAAAATTTTCTTATACTTTTTTTTCTTAATTTTGACAAAATTTTTATACTTTTTTCTAATTTTTGAACAAATATTTTCGTATAGAAATGAAAATTTTTGTCAACATTTTCTATAGAAATAAAATTTTGTCAACATTTTCTATAGAAATAAACATTTTTGACAACATTTGCTATAGAAATAAAACAAATTTTTCTAAAAAAAATAAAATTTTTGACAAAACTTTCCTACTAGAAATAAAATGTTGACAATTTTTCTTTATAAAATAAATTTTTGACAAAATTGTCTATTAGAAAATAATTTTGACAAAATTGTTCTATAGAAATAATAATGTTGACAAATGTTTTTATAGATCATAAAATTTTTGACAAAATTTTCTATAGACATAACAATTTTGACCAAAAATTTTCTTATAGATATAAAGTTTTGACAAAAATGTCTATAGAAATAAAATTTTGACAAAATTTGCGATAAAAATAAAATTTTGACAAATTGTTTTATAGATATAAAATTTTGACAAAATTGTCTATAGATATACAATTTTCACAAAATTTTCTATAGAAATAAAATTTTGACAAAATTTTCTATAGAAATATAAATTTTGACAAATTTTGTATAGAAAGTAATAATGTTGACCCAAATGTTTTATATAGATATAAAATTTTGACAATTTTCTATAGACATAAAATTGTTGACAAAATTTTTAATAGACTAATGTTTCAAACTTCAGAAGTAAAACTTTTACAAAATCTTCCACTATAGACATAAAATTTTGACACAAAGTTCTATAGATATAAAATTTTGACAAATTTCTATAGAAATAAATTCTTGACAACCATTTTCCAATAGAAATAACATTGACTAAAGTTTTTTTATCGATACAAATTTTTGGCTAAAATTTTATATAGATTATATTGACTAAATTTCTATAGATAAATAATTTTGACAAATTCTTGATAAATATTAAAATTTTCTATAGAAATAAAATTTTGAACAAAATTTCTTTGAAATAAAAATTTAATCACATTTTCATTAGGAATAAAATTTTTACAAAAAATCTATAGAATTAATTTGGAAAAATTTTCTATAGAAAATAAATTTTGACAAAATTTATCTATAGAATAAAATTTTGACAATTTTCCTATAGCAATATATAATTTTGAAAAAATTTTCTAAAGAAAAATTTCAAATCTATTAGAAACAAATTTCTTGAGCAGAAAGTTTAATTTCATATACTTTTTCTAATTTGACAAAATTTTATTATAGAAATAAAATTTTGACAACATTTTTTACTAAAATGTTGAAACAATCTAAGAAATAATTTTGTAAAAAATTTCTATAGAAATAAAATTTTGACAAAATTTTCTTAGAAATAAATTGAACATTACTTATATTTTTCATAAAATAATTTTGACAAAATTTTCTATAGAAATATAATTTTTGACACTTTTTCTATAGAAATAAATGTTGACAACAATGTTTTCATAGATATAAATTTTGACAAATTTCCTTAGACATCAAAATGTTTGACAAATTTCGTATAAGATTATAAAGTATTAACAAACATTTGTCGATAAAAATAAAATTGTTTGACAAATGTTTTTCAGAGAATATTAAATTTTGACAAATTTTCTATAGACCATTAAACTTTTAGACAAAATTTTCTATTAAAATAAATTTTGACACATTTTCTATAGAAAATTTGAAATTCTTAGAATAAAAGAACAATTTTCAAACGGTAAATTCATACAATATTTTACTATAGAAAAAACTTTTGACAAAAATTTTCAACGGAAAAAAATTTTGCAACAATTTCTATAAAAACACATTTTCGTCAAATATTTCTATAAATTACAAAATTTAACAACAATTTTCGATAGAAAACAAACTTTGACAAATATTCTATAGGAAACTAAAATTTGACAAAATTTGATAGAATATATTTTGGAGCAAAATTTTCTATGCAAATAAAATTTTGTCAAATTTTCTATTAAAAAAATTTTACAAAATTGTCTTTATGTAAAATAAAATTTTTAACCATTTTTCTATAAAATTTGCATCATAGAAAATAATTTGACAAATTTTATGCAAAATAAATTTTTTGACAAAATTTTCTATAGATATAAAGAAACTGCAAAATTTGTCTATAGAAAAAAAATGTGCACTATATTTTATGAGATAAAAAATTTTTGCTAAAATTTTTTATAGAAATAAAATTTTAACAAAAATTTCTATAGAAATGTTGACAAATTTTCTATAGAAATTAAATTTTAACAAAATTTTCTACAGAAATAATCATTTTTTACAATAAAAAATTTTTTACAAATTTTTAGGAATAAAATGTTGAAACCAAACTTTTCTACTACGAAATATTTATATTTCGACAAAATTTTCTTTATACAAATAAAATTTTTGACAACACTTTTCTAAGAAATAAAATATTGACACAATTTTCTAAAGAAGTAAAATTTGACAAAATTTTCTTCTAAATTATTTTTTAAGAACCCCTACAAGACATATTAATGAATTTTTTTTTTTATTTTTTTGAATTTTCAAACCTTACCTTGCATATCATCGGCTCGATCAATTTTCAAACCCTGCTGTGCAACTGCAGCCAATCCAACGGCATATTCTTTATCATATTTAGCTTTCAGCTGCATGGCACGCTTCATGATGTCCATCAATCGTAGTTCGACATCCTGTCGGGCAATTAAGGCCTCGTGTGCCGCACGGCCCTGAAGGGCCGTTGAGAAGCCCATTTTTTATGAGAGTTTAACAATAAACTGGAAAATTTTGCTTACACGAATCGTAAAGGGTTTGACTGAAGGTCGCACTTAATGGTTCCACTAATCTTTCATCAATTGATATCACATTAATTTTAATATAATTTCTTGTTACCAATCACAAATAAATGAAAACATTTTACGGAAACGCGAATGAGAAAATATTACACTCAAAATATTCACAAAATTACACTCAAGATATTCACTTATTTTTTTATGTCAATTAAGGAGCGCCAAAATTTTCTAGTATTTAAAGAAATTTTCTTGTAATTTTTGTAATCGTTTTTCCGGCACGAAATTCACAAAAATGTTGTCATATTGGGTAAAGGAAGGTCTTTGCGAAATGTGGCTCGAGGCATCGATTTTGGGGATAGCCGCTTATTACGATTCACTTTTTCACACTTTTTGGCATTGCCGCCTTTGCTGCAAGAAAGAAAATAGAAAAAGAAAACCAAATTAACAATATTATTTCATTCCAGATAAACAAATAAGAATAAATAATACTATTTAACATGTGTATACAATGGGGGTCTTTATTTGTTTGTATTTTTGTTTAAATACCCCACCAACATTGTATATGGCAACGAAAAGAAGAAGAGTGCCAAAAAATAAATATGGGGCTTATAAAGCTCTTTTTTCATATATTCAATGTATATACTGGGGCACAGTGGGTTCAAACTAAAGAAAACGTATTATTGCCAACGATAGTGGATATGAAACGAAATCGACAAAAATATATTTATATGCCAATATGGGTATTATTTTATATTTATGCTTCTTATATTGTTTTACTTTTTTTTAAATGTCTATTCCTTTTTAATTTAAATTATAATTATAATTTTAATTTTGAGTTTTATTTTAATTTTATTATTTTATTTAAGGATTTATTATAATTAAACATTATAATAAATAAAAATTATGCAATTTCAATTTTAATTTTTAATTTAATTTAATTGTAAATTTAAATTTAAACTTAGTATTATTATTATTAATTTTATTTTAACTTAACATGTAATTTATCTTTATTCTTAATTTTAGTAATAAATTAAAGAAATTAAAATAATAATAAATTTTAATATGTATTCAAATTAACATATTAAAATTTATTATTATTTTAATTTCTTTAATTTATTACTAAAATTAAGAATAAAGAGACATTACATGTTAAGTTAAAATAAAATTAATAATAATAAGTTTAAAATTAAAGTTACAATTAAATTATATTAAAAATCAAAATTAAAATTGAAATTGCATATTTTTTATTTATTATAATTTTTAATTATAATAAATCTTTAAATTTAAATTTTAACAATAATATTAATTTTATTTTAATTTCTTTTCCATAAATTCGCTGTATATACTGCAGATTCAAAGAACAGTGGGTTGGAAATAAACAAAACTTATAATTTAAGCCAACGTTAGTGAAGGTTTGATACCTCCACTAAAAACTAAACCGACAAAAATGTATTTATGGCTCGTACTTTAAATGTATGGATCTTATGCTATTTTACTTTTAATTTTAACTTTCAGTTTAGTTTTCAATTTCATTTTAATTAATTTTAATTTTATTTTTATTTTCATTTTATTTTATTTATGAAATATTTTATTTATAATTCAAAAAGACAAAAATAAAAATAAATTAAGCACTAGCAGCTAAAGCTATTGGTTATATGTTAATTTTAGTTTTAATTTTAATTTTCGTTTTCTTTTTAATTTTAATATTGATGAAGAGATATTTAAATTATTAATTATATTTTTAATTTTGAGTTTAATTTTATTTTATTATTTTATTTAAATATTATTATAATTAAATGTTAATAAATAAAAATATGCAAATTCAATTTTAATTTAGATTTTAATTATAATTGTAAATTTAATTTTAACTTTTAAGACTTATTATTATTGAAATTTATTTCAACTTAACACTGTAATGTTTCTTTATTCTTTTTTAGGTAATAAATTAAGAAATATAAACTAATAATAAATTTTAATCATGTATCAAATTAACATATTAAAATTTATTATTATTTTAATTTCTTTAATTTATTACTAAAATTACAAGAATAAAGATAATTACATGTTAAGTTAAAATAAAATTAATAATAATAAGTTTAAATTAAAGTAAAATTTAAATTAATTAAAGTCAAAATAAATTGAAATTGCATATTTTTTATTTATTATAATTTTTAATTATAATAAATCTTCTAAATTTAAGAATTTTAACAATTAATAGTTAATATATATTTTAGATTCATTTGTTCTTTTCCATAATTCGCTGTATATACTAAGCGATTCAAAGAACAGTGGGTTGAATAAACAAACTAGATTTAAGCCAACGATTAGTGAAGTTTGATACCTTCGCACTAAAACTAAACCGACAAAAATGTATTTATGGCTCTTACTTAAATGTATGGATCTTATGCTGGATTTTACTTGTTAATTTTAACCTTTCATTTTAGTTTTCAATTTCATTTTAATTAATTTTAATTTTTAATTTTCATTATTTATTTATGAAATTTTTATTTATAAATTCAAAATGACAAATAATAACAATAATTAAGCACTAGCAACTAAAGCTAATTGGTTATTATTTAATTTTATTTTATTTTCGTTTCTTTTTAATTTTAATTTGATTATAATTTTAATTTTATTCTATTATTTTATTTACCAGTATTTATTATATTTTAAAAACTACAATAAAATAAAAATTAAGCACCAGCAATAAAGTTTATTCGTTAAGTTTAATTTCTATTTTAAATTTTGTAATTCTATTATAATTTAATTTTAAATTTAGTTTTTAATATTAATATTAATTATAATATTATTTTTTAATTTCAAATTTAACTTTTAATTTTTTTAATTTTTAATTTAAATAATTAAATTTAATCTTGATTATAATTTGATTTGGATTTTTTTTTTCTTGAATTTTATTGTGTTTTATTAATAATTAAACTTTAAGCATCTAGCAATTCAAACTATCGGTTAATCTTTAATTTGTAAATTGTAATTTTAAATTAAGTTTTAATATTAATTATAATTATATTTTAATTTATTTTTTTTTTAATTTTAAATTAAAATTCAATATAAATTTTAATTTTATATTTGAGTTTTTAAGTGTCAGTTTAATTCCATTTTATTTTTTCTTTTTCATTTTATTTTAAATTTATTAAATATTTTATTTATAATTAAAAATGAAAAAATAAAAATAATTAAGCACTTCAACAGAAGCTGATAGGTTATTTGTTAATTTTAGTTTAATTTTAATTTTAATGTTGATTATAATTTTAATTTTATTTAATTATTTTATTATCACGATGTATATATGTATTATATTTTAAAACTACCAATAAATATAAAATTAAGCAACAGCAGACTAAAGTTATTATTGTATAATGTTTAATTTCTATTTTAAATTAATCTGTAATTTTAATTATAATTTTAATTAAATTAGTTTTATATTAATATTAATTATAATATTATTTAAATTTCAAATTGAACTTTTTAATTTTTTTAATTTTTAAAACTTTAAATATATAAATTTAATTTTGTTATACTTTTGATTTCATTTTGAATTTTATTGTTATTATATATTAAACTTTAGCGACTAGCAATCAAAGCCTATCGTTAGATTTTAATTTCTATTTTATTTTTAATTAAATTGTAAGAGTAATTTAAATTTAGTTTAATATAATATTAATTATAATATTAATTTTATTTTAAATTTATTTTTTTTTAATTTTAAATTTAAATTTCAATATAAATTTAATTTTATTTTGAGTTTTAATGTTCAGTTTTAATTCATTTTATTTTTTTCTTTTATATTTTATTTTATTTATTCACAATTATTTTTATGTTGATAATTAAAAATGACAAAATTAAAAATAAATTAAGCACGTAGCAATAAAGCTATATTATTTGTTAAATTTAAGTTTTAATTGTTAAATTTTTGATTAAAATTTTTAATTCTTGATTTTGATTGATTTATTTACAAGAGTTTATGTATATTTAAACTACGAATAAATAAAATTAAAAGCACAGCAACTAGAAAGTATTGGTAGTGTTTAATTTCTATGTTAATTTAATTGTGAATTTTTAATTATAATTTTAATTGTAAGATTAAGTTTTAATATTAAATTATTATCAATATTATATAATTTCAAATTTCAACTTTTAATTTTTTTAATTTTAATTTAATATCAATTTAATTTTGATTATAATTTGATTTTATTTTTGAATTTTTTATGTTTATTATAATTAAAACTTAAGCACTAGCAAGCAAGCTAAGCGTTTTACGATTTAATTTTTTATTTTGAAATTAAGTTGTAATTGTTATTTTAAATTTAGTATTTATTATTAATATTAATTAATAATATTAATTTTATTTTAACATTATTTTTTTTTTTATATTTGAAATTGTAAATTTCAATTATAAATTTAATTTTTATTTTGAGTTTAAATGTCAGTTTTTTAATTCATTTTGATTTTTTCTTTCATTTTATTTTATTATTAAATATTTTTATTATAAATTGAAAAATGACAGAAGAAATAAAAATAAATTAAGCACTAGCACTAAATCTATAGGTTAATTTGTTTAATTTTTATGTTAATTTTCTTTTTAATTTTGATTATACATTTTAATTTTATTCTATTATTTTATTTACAGATTTATTATATTTAAAACTACAATAAATAAAAATTAAGCAACTGCAACTAAAGTTATTGGTTAAGTTTTAATTTCTATTTTAAATTTAATAATAATTAAAAAAACTTAAGCACTAGCAAGCAAAGCTATCGGTTAGATTTTAATTTCTATTTTATTTTTAAATTAAATTGTAATTGTTATTTTAAATTTAGTTTTATTATTAATATTAATTATAATTATATTTTAAATTTATTTTTTTTAATTTTTAATTTAAATTTCAATATAACTTTAATTTTATTTTGAGTCTTAATGCTCAGTTTTAATTCATTTTATTTTTTCATTTTATTTTATTTATTAAATATTTTATTTATAATTAAAAATGACAAAAATAAAAATAAATTAAGGCCACTAGCAACTACAGCTATCGGTTATTTGTTAATTTTAGTTTTAATTTTAATTTTCTTTTTAATTTTAATTTTGATTATAATTTTAATTTTATTCTATTATTTTAATTTTACAGATTTATTATATTTAAAACTACAATAAATAAAAATTAAGCACCAAAAACTAAAGTTATTGGTTAAGATTTAATTTCTATTTTAAATTTAATTGTAATTTGAATTTTAAATTAAGTTTTAATATTAATATTAATTATAATATTATTTTAGTTTCAAATTGAACTTTTAATTTTTTTTTTTTTAATTTAAATATAAATTTAATTTTGATATGAATTTTGATTTTATTTTGAATTTTATTGT
>PGFW01040571.1:13590-23596 GCA_003123925.1 Haematobia irritans | reverse complement strand
TTTGTCCACCAAGTGCTTTGCTTAAATCTGAGAGCTCTATTATACACCAAGTTTACAACCGCCGGCAGAACTATTTGAACCATCCGCCACTACCTCAACTTCAAAATCCTTTACATAATACCTCCGCCATTTCAGCCTCGGCCACGAATACTCTCTCGGGTAATTCTGATGTAAGTGCCATGGAAACCGAAGAGCAAGGCACTCAACAAGTGGAAGCAAATCCGAGAAGAAGAAAAAGAAAGACAACATAAGCATAAGGAAAAGGACAAAGATAAGTCCAAAGACCGGGAAGAACGAAAGAAGCACAAAAAGGATAAAGATCGCCATAGGGACAAGGACAGGGAACGTGAATCCGAAACGGCGAGCATGTTAGATTAAAATATCGAAAGAAAAACTCGAATCCTCCGGAGAACCGATTGGCTTCAAAATTAAAATACCCAAAGACCGAATTATGGGCGATATTAGTGGCCCAGCAGCCACTAGCCATTCATCGATGGAGACAACAATGCCCCACCGGTTCTTAAGATCAAGATATCGAAAGATAACTTGAAAGCTATAGCAGCGGTTCGGCATCAGATATTTTGCTGGTCACCCAACACAGGGATACGGTCACAGCAGTAGCCAATCTTTCGTATGCACCTTATGTCTCGTCCCACTCAAGTTCAGCGACAACGCACTCCAGTAGTAGTAGTAGTAGCAGAAGAAAAAGATCGCGACAAGGATAGGGAACGTGATAAGGATAAAAAACGGCAGCATGAATCATCCTCAAAATCGAATGGAGGTGGCGGAAGCAGTAGTCTGAGTATGACAGCGGTAGGGGTTACCACAAATGGTTCCTATTACTGGGGGTACTCATAAGCTCGAGTAATAGTGCTGCTGGTGGAACTACAACACAGAAAAGTCATTATCCCAGCAAGTACAGTAAAATCTGATTATTTTGAATGTGTTGTCGATGTTCATAATTCGCATCCATACACACACACACGCAATTCTCACACAGTACACACTGGGAATGGTGGGTTGGTGGCAAGGGATCGGTTATTTTTTTTTATCAATCCTTGACTTCAACAAGAAACATAAAGGTTTTCCCCCAGTGTGCTGGTGTGTAAAGACGTTTTATTATTATGGCTAAATCAAATACATATGAAATCATTGTTATATTCCATAATTCATATTCATATGCACATCCATACGGCTCATGCAACATACACACACACATACAGACCTTATGTACTCCTAATAACAACTATACGCAATTTAGTTTATTTAATTATCATTTATTGTTAGAAAATAATTTCTCCTAAGTTAGAAATGCTATAAACACACACACACACACAACGCATATATTATATAACGAAAATATTTTAAATGTTTCAAACACACACACATATACATATATGCCCAATCCATATACTCATAACTTTAATCAATCATATTTGTTAAGACACGAACATAAGGAAAAAATCAACATGAAATGCAAGCATATTCAAACAAGTTAATCATGAAAATTGAAAAAAAAAAATGAAAATCATAACAATGCATAATCATTTTCATTATCTTTAATTTTAGTTATTCTTGTTTTTTTTTTTTTTTACATAATAAAGGTGTATATAGTACCCATACTCTTATTACAATATATTGAAAACAAAAAAAAATAACTATGTTATACATTTTGGTGGTTATGGTCTCGGTCTCGGGGTTTCCTGGTTTTGGTCTCTTTAAAAAAACAAAAAAAGCAAAACAAAAATTATTTTTCGGACTCTAGCGCTCCTCACTATATAAATTGTGTCATGGATTGCTTAAATTCAAGTGCTCACGCCAACACTATTCGGCACAGAGAATACCTCTACCCACAGATGGGCGATTGTCCAGCGACTCACACGCGTAACTGTGGGTCTTAGATTATTTTCTTTCGTGAGTCTACTCTCGCTCAGAAGCCAATTTCGTATTATGTCATCGTGCTGACATACCTTCCTAGTTTGCGCAGTGATTAGTGTTAATTCATCTGATGTGGCGTTAACATATTTTGCAGCGTACGTATTGCTCATACACTTATTAAATTTTACGTTTATGAGAACCTGAGTTTCTTTGGGCATAGATTTTCTGGTATTATTCTCTCCATTCTGAACGTTGCCCCTCGGACAGTGTTTTTTGGACATGCATCATTATAAAGATAAGTAAATGAGACGCATTTTCTAATTTTGGTAATACCAAAATGTAATGACTTGAATTGAATAATGAACTATTTGATGATAACAAAATTAAAATTGTTAATGTATAATTAAACTAATTATTTTTCCGGTTTTTTATCATGTTAATTAGTGGAAAAAATTTGGTTTTTTTTTTTTAAAATAAATCTTATTCAAACATGTTACTATATATCCAGGAAACATTTTTACGCATCATACATCCTTCTAGGTTATATTCAACAAAAAAAACAATCGTTTCATTGTTTTTACCTACTTACACTAAAGAAAAAAAATTGATCACCATAAAATGCTGAAGGTGTACCATAAACAAAGACTACTACTTATTTGTTCATATATGATATAGAAATGTTTTTTTTTTATTCTTCGAGATGGAAATATCGGAGTCGAAAAAGTCATATATCTTTATGTATACTGAAACATATCATATTTTTTTTTTTAATTTGATAAAGCCGTTTTCTCGTTTTTCTCTGTTTTCTATCTCCAATTTACAGCGATCACACAATGTATATTTATTTTCGTGGGTGATGTGGAGAAATTTAGTGAAATTTGTTTGATATATTAATGCAGCAGATAATATATTGTTTATTCAATATTTATTTTAGTAGGTTTGAATGATTATCATATTCACATATAATAAATAATTAAACAACTTGATTTGTTTTCTACGGAACATTTAATCACAACATGTTAATGAAACAAACATATTAAACTAAAACCTATTTGCGTAATTTATTATCTTTGTTTAAGTAGGAATTAGGATAAAAAACTGACTTCGAATTAGAGTGATTAATTTAAAAAAAAAAAAAAACCACAGGATTTTTTGCTCCTGCGGTACTTAAGTTTATAACTTATTTACAACAAAATGTTGGGATTATTATTGTTAATTTCTTTTTTCTGGTGACTTGTGTTTTAACTAGTTCCTCAAAATAACCTTAAGTTTCGTTGTTTTTGTTGATATATCCCTCACCCCTCTCGCTCCCCTTTTTATAATACCAACTTAAATTGTTTATTAAAACAAAACTCTCTCCTTTCTCTGGCTCGTTTTATACTCATAATTTACAACTAAAAATCGCGTATTTCCATACATTATATGTATATAATATAACGCGAGCTGGCGATTTTTATTAAAGTATATTCACTTTATTCATCCCGAATATATACAAAACACACGGTCTTGTCAATGACTTATGTGGGGGTAGATGCAACCACTGATGACCGGACACACAACGTGCAGTGGGTTACTCTAGTCGCTCTGATTGATACTGGGAGTCGGATACCTGTTCACCCGTTAACTCAATGCGCAGCTGGTCTGTTCGTGTAAGCTTAACCAGACGACTACAATAGACAAATCGGTTGGAGATTGTGGACCGAATTTCTTAATTAAAATCAAGTTTGTTGCACTAACATCCATAAATGATATATTAAAAAAAAAGTTTTTCGGGAAACATTTTTTAGTATTTCTGTGTAATCTACAGTCAAAGATTGAAAATCAAATGTTGACCAAAAATTAAAAAAAAAAAACTAACAAATTGGAAGTTAAATAATATTTACCCAGAGAGAAAGTAATGTAAAAAATTTGTAAAAAAAACGCGTATATTTGTTTGTAAATAAAAATTAGTTAAATGTGTCACTGTATTTTTTTAAGATTCAACCACTATTTTTTAAAAAAAAAGTTATTTCTTTTTTTTTTGAAAAAAATATGTGATCTGCAAATTTTTCTTTTTTTACCATTTCTATAATTTATATATATAATATTTTTTTTTTGAGGAATCGATGAATCCTGTGCATTTTAAGGTTAAACTAATACCCACAAATTATATATGTAAACGTAACAGCTAAAACAGGAAGTAATAGTTTCTTAACAATTATCTCATCAATAGTCATCATCATCGTCATCATTGGATTCCCCAAATAGAAGGCTCATACTACTTTGATGATGCATCTGCAAAAAAATATGTTGAGGGCAACGTAGAATGGAGAGAAAATACCAGAAAATCTATGAGAAACTAGGTTCGATTGATTGTTTTAGTGTTTGTTTTTGTAATGTTACCACAACGATAACTAATATGAAGTTAAAGAGATAATAGGCTTACTAATAACAAGAAAAAGTAGAGAAGAGTTATGTACAATTTGCCCTGTGTGGTAGATATTTTGCTAAATAGGACTATGCGATACTGGCACATTTAATTATACAAAAAATTAATTTTTGTTTTGCTTTTTTTGTTTTTTAAAGAGACCAAAACCAGGAAACCCCGAGACCGAGACCATAACCACCAAAATGTATAACATAGTTATTTTTTTTTGTTTTCAATATATTGTAATAAGAGTATGGGTACTATATACACCTTTATTATGTAAAAAAATAAAAAAAAACAAGAATAACTAAAATTAAAGATAATGAAAAATACACACACACATACAGACCTTATGTACTCCTAATAACAACTATACGCAATTTAGTTTATTTAATTATCATTTATTGTTAGAAAATAATTTCTCCTAAGTTAGAAATGCTATAAACACACACACACACACAACGCATATATTATATAACGAAAATATTTTAAATGTTTCAACACCACACACACATATACATATATGCCCAATCCATATACTCATAACTTTAATCAATCATATTTGTTAAGACACGAACATAAGGAAAAAATCAACATGAAATGCAAGCATATTCAAACAAGTTAATCATGAAAATTGAAAAAAAAAATGAAAATCATAACAATGCATAATCATTTTCATTATCTTTTAATTTTTTAATTCTTTGTTTTTTTTTTTTTATTTTTTAATTGCTCACTATACAATTGTGTGCATAGAGTTTCAAGTAATCACCATAATTTTACTACCCTAAACTACATTGTTTGTGATCACGCATGCAAATCGCAAAACTATATCTCACTAAATCACACAATAAGGAAATTGAATAAATAGATGATTTAACTATTTACATGTAAGAACGCTTATTGCATACATTTATTTTGGTTGGTTATATGTCTCTTTCTTTTATTTGTTCCCAGCAAAATTATACTTATGCATGTTGGTGTGTGTACGCTGTGTGTTACTCGTCACGGTATTTGGAGGAATGACCTCTTTAAAATAAACTATAAAAAAGTTTAAGAACAATATCCTATGAGATCAAGTTCTCATATATTCGCTGTTATAATTAGATTAAAAATTTTTGTTGGAGAAGATATACTCGACGATCAATGTTCTTTGCATATTTAATGCAATAATTATCATACCTGTATGGCATCAAAGAGCAAAATTATGTACTCAGAACCATGTCAACCTGCACTCTTCTCAATCCTTTAGTGATGAATTAAAATAGATAGGTAATGTACCAGCTATCCAGTCAATACCATGCTATTGGGACCCGTGCCACTATACAATTTAATTCTATCATCGTTTGTGAAGCTATGGAATCCATTACCGCCAAATCACCGGAAAACACTAAACATTCAGCTCAAATATTAACCTAAGATATGTGCTCATTAGATTTTCTGGTATTTTCTCTCTATTCTACGGTTGCCCTTTTTTTTTCAACAATATTTGTTTGCAGAAGTCCCATATACATCTTTTAGTTAATGCTTTGCCTTGCTATTTTTTTATATTAGAGAGAGAATACTCCTCAAATATTTGAATGGAACGATTAGTATGACGAGAACTATTGATGATAGTGATAAAATATATTTTTATATGATGTAAGCCGATAGTAGTGGTGCTATTACACTGTCTTAGTCTAGATTCACGTATATCTATATAGATTGTCATTTGGGTGGAAGTCAACATTTTCCTTATTTATATCACAAGACAGAAGAATTATGATAGTATCTCCTCTATTGTCTCAGACTTTCCAAATTTAATACTATATACCAAAAACAAAAATAATTATATGCCAATACCAAACGGGTCGCCGTACAATCAAGGATTCTTCGATACGCTATGTGTTTTTACCTTATGTCTCATATTATACCGCGCATTAATATAGAGGAAAAAAAATCTCAGGTAATACACATATTAAAAATTTTATTCTTAAAAAGGTTGATAAACCATAAACAATAAACTACACTTTATTTTGTCTAATATACATCAATTTTGTATGTTATTGTATATCTTCAAAATTTCATCCGTAAACCGCAATATATTTTACGAGCTCGATGAAACCAGGTATATTTATTCATCTTTTTATTAATCCCTACTAGTTATCTTATTTCTTAATTATTAGGTTACATTGAGCAGATTATGTATTCTTTGTTCCATTATATATTAGTATATCGCTTATTCTACTTGATTAATGATTACTTTCCTTTCTTAATTTATTGTAAGAACAACATAATTATGTTGTTATGGCGTTTCAGCAGGTAAGGTTACTATATCTTTTCTTTTTTTTATCATTCTTATTCATGTTTTAATAAACAACATCGTGGGTATTAGTAATTTGAACCCAAAGTAGACATCAATAAAATACTAATAGAAATTAAATGTATTAATGATGTCTGTTTTCTCTCTGAAATCAGAGTTTATTAATAATCAATGGATAACAATGAAACCATATATCTTCGTAGTATATTCCATAAAAACTGTATCGATTTATGTGTACTTAAATCTTTAAATATATATTTTTTTTAATCATTTGTTTAAGTAGTGGAACAATATGAAATTACACACGAATCGGTTAGTGGTAGAGTGATCAATAACCTGGCTTTGGATTACTCCTTCGAGTGCCAGTGTCCAACCTCATGTTTATCTAGATGGATGGAGCAATCTCTGCGAATTTTATGATCTACTTGAATCAATCCATTTTACGGATCAAGTTTAGGCACCCATTGGTTTGTCTTTGTGAATGGAGGAATCTTCAGGACCTCGCTATAAGGCTTAGTTAGAGAAGCTATGTGAAGATTTCAAAATAATAACACTAATTAGATTGTTCAGCCATCTTTAAGCCTGATAAGAACAGCAATGGTATATAAAAACTGTTCAAATCACCGTTTCTCAGCGTCTATCACTATATTTTCAATAAATTATATACTAACTATTAGTGTGTTGGGATTATAGGTGCAGAATGTCTAATTAATTTGAGAGATTAATATAAACGATTACATGCTATTGTTTCCCCAATAAATCTTGCTGTTTTTTAATGATCTTATTATGGGGATTGAAAAAACAACTTGAATACCAACACACAAACGTGTTGCGTCGTTTAGTAACTGTAAGCCGACCAAAATTTCATAAATAAAGTGAGGTTCTCCTGCTAGTATGTAGAACCTATTGATCAAGATGCGCTAGGTACGTCTCCTTTTTTAGAGAATCTTGGAACCAGATAGCAAAGGGTATGTTATAATTAATCATGAGACTGATTATTTCAAGAAGGGGGATCCGATAAGTTATTCTTTAAATACATAGATGTTGCTTAGCATACGTGAACTAAAACAAATACATAATAAATTGATGTTACTTGTATAGGAAAAATGATCTTTTTTCAAGTTTAGGGAACATTGTGTGTATGGAGTAATGTTCGTGTGATCCTGTTCGATATGTCATAACATAAACAGTTAGAAAATTGACATATATTGAGAGAAGATTGTTTGATAAATTTACAAGAATATACATACATTAAAAAAAGAATCGAATTTAATTATGAGAATATACCAACATTTAAAATGAATTTACCAATGTAGATAGGAGAAGTTGATTTCAGATCAAAGTAAAATATAGATTCTCTGGTATAGGAAAAATATGATCGTATATCTATATTGTTTGTAAATCTAATAAAACTGTAGATTAAATGTATATTGTTATTCTCTTTAGCTGATGTATGCATTCTCCATGTAATTCTTGCTTTGTTATTACAGAATATTCGTAATCCTATCCATTTTTTTACAACCCACAAATGAGTATTGTATTTTCTATTTTTAGGATATAACTTCTGGAATTCATGTTACATATTGCATAAGTTCTCGATATTAATAATCCTTTTTGCTCTTCTTACTAATAATTTTCTATATATCATATCTTGTGGAGAGGAGCACTCATAATGAAGTCTAAATTTTGGTTACTTGGATTGCTCAGATCCATCCTTGGAAAATTTTATACATACGTTGAGAGAGACCATTTATCCGGAGGACTGACAAATTATATAAATACCATACTACGTTACCAGTTAACTAGGGTGTATTAAGAGTATAGGCTTGAGGACTTATATGGACGGTACATAAATTGTTGCGTCTAGTTTTAGGTGAAGTTTGAAGCGGAGATTCATATTTATTTATCGAGTTTTACCCCCATCTATTTCATTCATACGCACAGTCAACTTAGCCACCTTATATGATAAATGTTGTGATTTGTTAATATCGAAATATTTAAAATTCGTACGCTTTTCTGTAATATATGCCTCGCAAATTGACAATACCGTAAACAATTGAGAATTTAGTTTGATAAGAAGTTAATAAGACTATTCAAGTTCAAAATAAAATATTTCTTAATTCGCGATAAAAATCCTCTGCTACCATGATATCCCTATCACTCGAAAGATACGTGTTCATAGTGTATTTGGTTTTTTTCCACATAATCACTCTCCAACAATGTGACTCCATGAATCTAAAATTATTTCAATTCAAATGAGTACATATTCAAGTAGCACTGAGGACAACAGAATTCATATTTTATCAAGGTCGTATGTTTAGGAAGTGAACTCATATATCTCACTCGTCCGGGATGTTTGAGTATAACGACTTAATAGTTCATTATATAATATTTGCAATTTTTCGTCATTCCTTGGATTGAAAAAAATTTTGGATCATTTATAAACATTAAGTTTTCCCCTAATCGGTTAATTAAATTCTTTATATAGTGGAAAACATTATATTGCACTTGCAGATATATATTCAATTCTCCTCAGATCGATCATATCTAAGCATTTGAGGTGTCAACTAAACACACGGGGTGTGTCCATATGGATCCCCATTTACATATTTATTGATGGCTTAGATTTTGTCACGCAATAATTCATAATAATGTAGTATTTTAAGCGAGCTAGTCTCTAAAAAATCAATAGTCACTTAAATCAAACAACTAACTATGAGACGTCCAGTCCATTTCATAATCGATGAAAAGTCTATATTTTTCATACCTTGTTTAAACCACTATCAGTCTAAGGCGGTCTCATTCGTGGCCCAGTAGGTACTAGCAAATCGAAATCTTGATTTTGTGCGCAATAATGTACAATTTGTTCTCTTATCCTATGAGAATATTGAACACGGAGTTATTTAGACTCCATAACTAATATTGTGAAATAACCAGAAATTTTGTTAGAATAACAGTCGAGAACTAGTCCAGAATTCACTACGATGTAGTCGATCTAGTCCTTTGGTGTCCGTACTCGTATTTCGAATTTGTCCATGTATGCTATGTTTGTGATCGTCGCTCAGGCTTTTAACATGTCGTCCGCTTTCATTGTTTTAAAACACGATTTTTGTCCAAACAATTATTCTTTGCTTCGAGCTATAACATTATTTGGTTAATGTGGCCCGGAATAATTCCAATGCACTTAAGGACGATCGCTATGTATTTGACATCGGTTGATCTCTACTAATTCTCAATAAGATAATAGTTCCACTAAATATGTTTTAAAGCATTATTTGGTTTAAATACGATTAATCGCACCGATTTCGATATAAATGGATAAATTTACCGCTATTTTACATCCCGTAATACAACTATGTCAAGTAAGTTGGCATAAAATATGTAATTGGGGTATCTCATCTCTCTCCTGATCTCTCTCGTGT
>PGFW01040557.1:14257-26141 GCA_003123925.1 Haematobia irritans | reverse complement strand
TTAGGATACACACAATTTCAAAGAACGTATATCGTTGTGTGAATATGTAGCAACAATGCCGTGCATGATTTTTTCTATGAGTGTACAAGTTGAGCTACACAAAAAATATATGAAACTAAAAAATTGATTAAAAAATAACACATGTCCTAACTAGCGATAATACATATCTATAATTACATAAGGTAAAGTTGCTCCGAATGAGACTTAACTAACTAAGAGGGAAAAAATAGCAAGATTATATGCTTGATTATTTATTACAATTACTTATATTAATGAATATCTAATCTCTTAAGACACGATTTAGCGTCCCATTCAAGCAGAATGTGTTGATCCTAATTCTCTTTATTCAAATTAAAATAATATTTAGACTTAAGCATAATCAAATTTTGAAGTTTAATCATAAAACCATTTTCCGAAACAACATACAAGCGGATTTCCATAAGAGAATTGTTCTCCTTTTGATTCTTTTCGCTGTGTTAATGTTGATCATCTTTTGTCAACTTTCCCGGTTTTCCATCTCTATTTCTTTCTCTTATACTCTCTCTCCTGTCGCTTTTGAATAAAAATATCACAACAATATGTAAGTTTATCGAAAAATTTGTAAAATTTATACATGTTTTGCATTCACACATATGATTTTAATGAAACATTCATGTCCCAAACCATTAAATATATTCTAAACATATTAAATAGATGTCCCACATTTAGTGTTAGTTTAGGAACATTACATTGTTTGCACTTAAATATATTGTGGTTTTTAAAAATTGTGCCCCGAAAACACATTTTTGTTTATATCGGAAATATGAAAAACATAATTTTCCTAAAAGAGTGTAGTAATATTGGAAACTGAAAATCTAGATAGAACTGATGCTAACTACTATAAATACACTGGTCGGTTGCGGTAGATCGCATCCGTTCCCTGTCTTGTGTGTCAGTAGTTTTTTGAATATTTTATATCAATCAATTCGCAATTTTTTTATTGCTAATATTTCAGAGTGTAACACACTATAATGATTGGAAGGATTCTAGTGCATTCATTGATCTTTGAGTTTCGTACATTTCGTAAACTGAATAAAACTTTTTATTCTGTTAAACTATTAAAAACAAAAAATGTCATAAAGTCGTTTCGTAATGAAGACAGTAGGATTCATTCAAAACTCAAATGAAACTATGAAGCTATTTCATTTCAAGTGTGACATTGCAGGAGATGTACACATGTAACATCGCTATGAAGTTGTCTCGTTATTGCATGTCACCATCACTTGCAACTGCTTTATGGGAATTAAAGGTTCGTACATGATGACGTATGTATTCAAAAGGCTGTAGTGAGAAAGACCAAACAAAAAGGGTTTGAATCCTCGAGCATTTGTCTAACTTTGTAACAATGTACAGGATTGCAAAAATATAAAATTTTCTGAGTGTTGCCAACTTTACCATAATCAAACAAAAATCGATCATAGAAAAAGTTAAGAAAAAGAGAATGTTGGATAACATAACAAATCAAAGTTCATAACTAAGTATACAAACCTAATATAGTAAAATGGTTTCTTGCCGATTTAAAGACAATCCCAGCAACAAAAGCGTCGCCAAAAAAGTAATGAAAATGTTCTTTTTGGATCTGGAAGTGGTGCAAAATTGACGCAGAAGCGATGAATTTAACATGGGCTTGCCTTAGGACAGAAGTCCTCCATTTCAACAGCCGTTGCACTCAATTTGCGTCACTTCTTTAGGTGTGATACGAATTCAATGTTTTGGATGTAAATTAAAAAATTTTGTGATATTTTGTCAAATAAATAATTTTTGTAATTTTTTATAATTTTCCACGGAATCTAACGCTTGTCGGAAACGTTTGACCTCAAATATTTTCAAAAATTCACAATTTTTTCAGATTGGATTTAGCATTTTTTTCGAAAAAATTTAAATGATTTGTACCATTTTATGAATTCTTACTCTGTTTTTAACCTATTTGAAACCAAAAAAAATTAAATTACCCATTAAATAATGAAAAAAACCAAGTTATAGAAAATATTGAATTAAAAGAACTTCCTGGGTAGTTACAATAAAGAACATCATTGGGAGTGCATCTTCTGGAAGTGCTTTTAAAGTTGTGCCTTTGGAAAAACTTCCAAAATTTTTTGCTGGGAATATTTAATAATCAATGTTTTTAACCCAAATAATTCAACTAAATGTACATAATTCCATATTTCCTTTTATCAAAAAGATGTTCCAAGACCTAAAATATCTTTTGTACAAGGAACGAATGAAAGAAGGCGGCGCACGAACGAAGTTATTTTTGCGGCGACCATTTAACATTTTCACCAGCAACCATGTTGGCTAAGTGAGCATAGTTCTAAGAAGAATAATTTTCCTCATGTAAAATGTTATGATATCGATAAAATGAATCTTATTTGAATTACAAGAAAATGATCACGATCTAAAATGGTATTCGTCAAAAAAGTGTTTCTCCCAGTTAAAAGAACATGGTAACAATCTAAACTGTTATGTTCTTTTTGAAAAAAAGACTTTATTTATTTTTTATTATTTATTAACTATTCTATTATTATTTGTATTTATAATATCGTGCAAGCAAAAATCACATATTAAAACACTCTATTTTGGTCAATTCCAACAATAAGTATCATACATATTTTACGCGGTGTCCATCAAACATACAAATGCAGATATCAATGTAACTGCAAACTAATGACACAATGTAGAAATATGTAGAAAAAACAAGTATATACGGCCGTAAGTTCGGCCAGGCCGAATCTTATGTACCCTCCACCATGGATTGCGTAGAAACTTCTACGAAAGACTGTCATTCACAATCGAATTAATTGGGTTGTGGTATCTTAAAACCTCTTAACATCGTTTTCTAAATTGTAAGTTAGTCAATACGTGGTATATATTAGCCAAAAAAGGTATGTATAGGTAAGTCTACAAATAATTACGAATCGATATGGACTTTTGCACGGTACGTAGAGAGCTAGAATTGAAATATGGGGTTCGCTTATATGTGGGATATATACAATTATGAACTTGATATGGACCAATTTTTGTGTGTTTGGGGATCTATTTATCTGAGGGCTATATATAACTATAGACCGATATGGACCTAGTTAGGCATGGTTGTTAACGGCTATATACTAGCACAATGTGCCAAATTTTAACTGACTCGGATGAAATTTGCTCCTCCAAGTGGCTCGGGATCGGTTTATATGGGGCTATATATGATATGGACCACTTTCGGCATGGTTGTTAAATATCATGTACTAACATCACGTACCAAATTTCAACCGGTTGAATTTTGCTCTTCCACGAGGCTCCGGATGTCAAATCTGGGGATCGGTTTATATGGGGGCTATATATAATTATGGACCGATGTGGACCAATTTTTGCACGGTTGTTAGAGACCATATACTAACATCATGTACCAAAATTCAGCCGGATAATTATGGACCGATGTGGACTAATTTTTGCATGGTTGTTAGAGACCATATACCAACATCATGTACCAAATTTCAGCCGGATCGGATGAAATTTGCTTCTCTTAGAGGCTCGGCAAGCCAAATCGGGGGATCGATTTATATGGGGGCTATATATAATTATTAACCGATGTGGACCAATTTTTGCATGTTTGTTAGAGACCTTATACTAACACCATGTACCAAATTTCAGCCGGATCGGATGAAATTTGCTTCTCTTAGAGGATCGGCAAGCCAAATTTGGGGGTCCGTTTATATGGAGTCTATACGTAAAAGTGGACCGATATGGGCCATTTGCAACACCATCCGACCTACATCAATAACAACTACTTGTGCCAAGTTTCAAGTCGATAGCTTCTTTCGTTCGGAAGTTAGCGTGATTTCAACAGACGGAACATGCTCAGTTCGTATCAGAATTCACACACGACCCGGAATATATATACTTTATGGGTTTCTTAGAGCAATATTTCGATATGTTACAAACGGAATGACAAAGTTAATATACCCCCATCCTTTGGTGGAGGGTATAAAAAACGAGATACATGTTTTTCAATTACACTTGGGTAATATTTACTGTGTTTTGTTTGTAAACACATCGAAATATTGGTCTAGACACCCATAAGGTATAAATATCTGGATCGTGGTGAAATTCTGACTCGATATAGCTTATGTCCGTCCGTCTGTGCGCGGTCCGTCCGTCTGTGGAAATCACGCTAATTGTCCGAACGAAACAAGCTATCGACCTAAAAACTTGCACAAGTAGTTGTTTTGATGTGGGTCGGACGGTAATTGCAAATGGGCCATAGAGGACCACGTTTACCTATAGCCCCAATACAAACCGACCGCCAGAATTTGGCTTGCGAAGGCTCTAGAGAAGCAAATTTCAATCAAATCTGGTTGAAATTTGATAACGTTGAGTTAGTATTTTGACCTCTAATACCCATGGTCCACATCGGTCATAAATATATATAGCCCCATATAAAACCGAGTCTCCAGTGAGGGTGCTCTTGGAGGGGCAAATTTCATCCGGTCTGGTTGAATTGGGTACGTTGTGTTAGTAGATATGCTCTCTAACATTCATGTAAAAACTGGTCAAAAACCATGGTCCATATCGGATATAGATAACATATATATAAGCTCCCAGATAAACCGATTCCCAAAATTTTACCTTCTTCCTGGATAAAGCAAATTTCATTTGTTTTTGCTAAATTTGGTACTAATCACAAACCAAATTGACAATATAAGGTTCATAATTGTATATAGCCCTCCATTTCAAAAATAAAGATTTTCTGTAATGCAAGCCCTTCTTTTTGAATGGTCACACTGAAAAAAGCATGCCCGTTCCAAAGACTTTGTCTTACTTGAAAATGTTGGTATTGGTTTCCGATCCAAAGAAGCGGAGAATACAAGTAAGGATACTTTTAAGATACAATTCTCTTTCAAATTTGGGTTTTGTGCACTTGCTTCTAGGAAGCAAATTTTAATTTTTCATTTTTTCAGCTTTTTTTCTTCATATGCTATTAAATTTCTCTAAAAACGAGTTAGTGACAACTTTATTTACCAAATTAAGACTCGACTTCCAGGAGAAATTATGCTATGTTTTAAGTTAAAAACGTCTTTAAAATAAAGTGTTGAAAAACATGTCCTATATTTGACCAATTTTTTGCTTTGTAGTCAAGATGCAAAAAGACAACAAATTTAAAGACAATTTCATTAAATTTAAGAGAATTTTCTGATTATTAAAGTCAAGTTGGACACTTAGCCAAAACATTTTTTTCTTCATGTTATGATACAATTTTTTTAAGTGAAATCACTTAATTATAAGGACGATACGACTTCATTGAAAAGCTTATCGACTTTTGGACAAGGAAAAAAACTTTATATTAGAGAAATTCGTCTTCTATGCTAAGCAAAATTTGCATTCGTATTTTAAAGACATGAAATCTTTGACCTCACGACAATAGTTTTTCAGTGCAGGGAACGTAACGGTTATAAGTGCTATTAAAAAAGTTATTTTTTAATCGTTATTTTGTGAGTAAAAAAAATAAAAACTCGAATGAAACTGTTAAAAATAGAGTTTTATTTATCCGTCATAAATAAAACTCTTTTTATGAGTTTTATTTTTTCCTAAAAAAAATAATACTCTTTTTTGGAGTTTTAGCGCGCAAAAATTCATACTATTCAAGTGCTGAATTAAGCCTATATTATTCAGTTCTTGTCCAGTAAGTCTTAATCTGTGTTTTTTTTTTTTTGCCTAACATATACCCTGTATGGACTAACTTCTAAATTATAAGACGATGTTAAGGAGTTTTATGATACCTTGACATCGGGAAGTATTACCACAACCCAAGTAGTTCGATTGTGGATAACAGTTTTTAGTAGATGTTTCTACGCAATCCATGGTGGAGGGTACATAAAATTCGGCTTGGTTGAACTTGCGGCCATAAATACTTGTTTATGTTTATATAAAACCACGTGCCACTTATGAATAAATAAATTAACACAAAACACAGTAATTCCGTATTCTCCGTCCACATTCTTACACTGAAAAAAAGCATGCGCGCGTTCCAAAGATTTTGTCTTTTACTTTAACAAATTTTGGTATTGAATTGCTAGGCAAAGAAGCGGAGAAATACAAGTAAGGGATACGTTTCAAGACACAATTCTCTTTTAAATTTGGGTTTTGTGTACTTGCTTCTAGAAGTAAATTTTAATTATTCGTTTTTTTCAGCTTGTTTTTTCATAAGCTAATCAAAGTCCTTTATAAAACGAGTTAACGACAAAATTCAGGCTCGACTTCGCAAGTTGAAATTAATGCTATGTTTTCAAGTAATAAAAACATCTTTAAAATAAAGTGTTAAAAAACAATGTCCTAAATTTTTGAACGATTTTTTTGCTTTGTAGTCAAGTTGGCAAAAAGACAACTTTAAAGACAAATTTAATAATAATTTAAAGAATTTTTCTGAACTGTTTAAAGTCAAGTTGACTTAACCCAAAACATTTTCTTTCATGTTATGATAACCCAATTTTTTAGTAAAATCACTTAAAACATAAGGCACAATACAACTTCATTGAAAAGTTTATTTCGACTTTGGACAAGGAAAAAAACCTTTACAGTTAGAGAAATAGCGTCCTGATATGCTAAGCAAAAGTTGCATTCGTATTTTTAAGGACATGAAAATCTTTGGACACAGGAACATATTTTTTTTGTCAGTGTAGCAACAAACCAACCAACTCAGATATGTTATCATTCAAGTTAGGAGAGGCCGGTGGCGTGTAAAACCTCTTGGCCTGCTTTTGTGACGAATCTGGAGGTTAGTAACGACAAGATAAACTCTATTAGCGACTCTCCTCTTGCCATGAAATGTCTCATTAAACCTCAACTCTGAAAATTCTTATATTGAATGGAATGACCTCAATCATTTCCATAACGAAAATCCGTAGCATCTTAATTTTACTGTCGACGTGCTATTAACCGTTTCCCAAATTTTTTATAGCGCAGCAAAAAAAATTAAGATAACTGCCAGTAGATAAAATAAATTCTAGAGGTACGGGGCCGTGAGTGAAATTTCATTAACACTCATGCTCACGACCACGGATTTACGGCGAACAATTCACCGGACTCACAACAAATTCACGAGACCAATGACATGTAACAACTGGGATTGAGCAATTGCTAAATTAATTTCCCACACTAAATAAAATGAACCATTTTTCATATCCAAAATGAACTAAACTGTAGATAAAAATTGACGTCAGTAATTTGGACCCATTAAGAATGTTTTTTTTCTGCTTTATCTAAATTTACAATTCCCTTATATTTAGTTCATCTATGGCATTGTATTTTAGTTCAAAATTTTACAACACCATGAAATTCTATATACCGTACCCTACCAAGTTATTTTGTTTAAACTTAACTATTTTTTGGGAAAACCGATAATAAAATGTTTGTTTTTTTTAACAGATTCTTTAAAATGTCGACGAATGAACTATTTTTAATACACTTCCTACAATACAGCGAAGTTTAAATAATTAAAGAAAACATTAAAAGTAAACCTTTCCTTAAATAAAGTAACCTTATTAATAAAAAACTTATGATTTAAAGTTTTCTTAAATTACCAATTGTTTTTGTGAATAAAAGATTATTGCTGAGTGGAAAAGGCAGTACAACTGGAAAAAACCAAGTGAACCCCATCATAAAGAAAAAAGATTTGGTATAAGTTTTAAGAAAATTTTTTGAATAATTCCATGAAAAATTTGTAACTGACAGTATACAAACGCTGAACTCCGATAGCAAACAAAAAATAAGTAAATATTTTCAGACAAATTCAAGAAAAATTTATTAGACATAATTAATTTTCTCACTTCTTAAAGAAATTATGTAGTTTGAAGAAAAAATTCAGTGTTCAAAAATTGCAAGAATGTCTTTTTTAGTGGCCATTACGAAGTTCATGAATGGCAGCATTAATTGGTAAAATTACAAAATTTTAAAAACAGAAATTTCTGACTATTTTTGTGGTATACACGAATTTAGTTAATCTTTATGGCTTCCTTTGTTATAAATTTTTCCTCGGCTTTAGTAAATTTAACTAAAGTAAGCAAAAAATTATTAAAGTCATGGAAACTTTTTTAAAACGTAATAATTTCGTGAACTAAAATAGAATTAAAAATCAGCTTTAGTGAAATATAGGGTTCACTTTTTTTTAGTGTAGTTTTATTATTTTGAAACCTCGCTGTTTGAACCCAATTTGACTCATCGTTAGTTCTTTAATTCATCGAATGTATTATAAAATTATATTTGTGTGCAGGTTGAGCAAACGATTAAGAATTAATTCTTAAAAATTTTTTTTGCGTGGCGGTGATTTTGGGTCAAAAAATTATTAACGCACATCGCACGAGCCGATTTTTATTTGCTCACATACCTCACACTTGCACGACATATTTGTTTTTTAGCTCCATTCACAGCACGATTCACATGAGGAGTTGCTTATGGATTTGTTCACATGATTCACAGTGACTCGCTTGTGTCACGAACAATTTCGTGTGCACGCGTAGGAGTGGGTACTTTTTGTCGTATATGTTTCTGTTTAACGAAGAAAAACGTTTTTTATGGTTTACGTCGTTTTTTGAAAAGGTTTTTACTCCAAAAAAATCTGTCAAAAAAATTGTAGTGATCTTCCGCTGTTCGCATAAAACACAATACGTATGCCTCTTCAAATGTTTTCAAAAACTACCTCATTTTTATTAATATGACAATTAAAAGTGAATTAACAAGTCTAATCTTCGAAAAAATCTTAGTAAATGCTTTGACAATAATAAAAACTCAAAGACTACTTAGCTTAAGTTTATTTAGGTGCCAACGCCGATGTATCAGGCTCCCTTAGACTATTCAAGTCCATTGTGATAAGTCATGACCAAGGGACCTCCTTTTTTATAGCCGAGTCCTGAACGGCGTTCAACATTGCAGGAAACCACACTTAGAGAAGCTCTGAAAGACCCTCAGAAATGTCACCAGCATTAACGTGAGGTGGGATAATCCACCGCTGAAAACTTTTTTGGTGTTCGGTCGGAAGCAGGAATCGAACCCACGACCTTGTGTTGCAAAGCGCGGCAATCGCTAACTGCCGGTGGCTCCCAAAATTCAGACAACTTGAAACAAAATGTAATATTTCATGTTGTTACGCATACATCACATTAAATAACAGAATAATACATATTGAAACTACTTAGACTAAATATATTAAATATAGTAACAAGTATGTATAGATGTGTAACTGCTTGGGTATTATAAGTAATATACATATATGTTCTTAAACCCAAAGGATTATTGCTACAAAAATAAAATTAAGTTGGAGTTGTGTAACACACCAATGTGAATAAAATTTAAATACGATTCCAAAATTACTAAGCTAAGTTTGCGAGGAACAAAACTAATAGCTCAGTGTGTAGCGAATGTGGGAGCGTATCATAATAACAGATACTGCTATAACGCTACATAGGATAGCATGGTCTCTGAGAATGTATGATATGCGTGAATTTTTGTTAATGCTCGTCCTAATGATAATTTCTTTCCGGGTTTAATTTGTAAAATCAAACGTAGAAAATATATGAATAAATAAATAGGTGAATATTAGACTTTTTAATAGTAAAGCACTATCGATTTGACGAATACGAAATTCTCTATCACCAGTGATAATAAAAGAATTCGTTGGCTACTTAGTTTTCTACAAACGCGAAAAAAGGAACTGTTTTATAGGAAAAATGAAACATACCTCGCACGAAATTGGAACTAAATTTTACTCCACATTTTGAGATTTCCACAAAAGCGTTGTTAAAAAACCAGGAAAATCTTAATGTCCTGTTGTACTTTTTAACTGGCAAGTTCACGAAGTTAACGTCATCTCATAGAAGAAAACGAAGTAAGTAAAGTAGAAAGTCGGGCGGGGCCGACTATATTATACCTAAACCACCATTACAGAATTTAGTAATTATAAGCTTGTGGGGTAACATTATAGTGTCTGGGAGATATAACGCGCAGTTGCATATTTAAAGAAAATTAAGGGTAAGCATGTCTATGGGTGCCTTTGTGTCAGTTATTTATCTTGACTATAGCTCAGAAGTCAATGTTTACCAGGGAAAACTGTTCGGTTTAGCCATACAAGGAACAAAAAAAAGTTACCCTGTAGCTTCCCAACAATTCCCAAAACAATTTTCCCATAGCTATATTTTCGTTAAATTTAAAACATTTTTACAAAAACAAAAATGGTTAAGTAGCTTATTATCTTAAAAACATGAATATGCAAGCGTATATAAATTGTATTACCCACACGACTGGTTCCACAGTATGGTATATTCATACCAAATTAGTAATCTTTTTTTGTTAAATCTCTAATAAAAAATAAAATTTTGTGGAAAAAGTTTCTATAAAAATTTTGGACGAAAATTGTTCTATAAGAAATAACATTTTAACAACTAATATTCTAGATATGAAATAAAATTTTGTAATTGGATCAGAAAATAAAATTTTGACGAAAATTTTTAATAGAAATAGAATTTTGACAAAATTTCTATAGAAGATACAATTTGACAAAATTTTCTATAGAAATAAAATTTGGACCAAAATTTTCTATCAAGAAATAATAAGTTTTACCACACATTGTTAAAGATCAAAGCTTGCCGGCTTTTATTTCCTCCTCTAGAAGCCACCAAGAATTAAAAATTATTACAAATTGTGTTTTATAGTGAAAAATGTCCTACATTGTGGCCACCTACGTCCCTTACAAGACGCTTAAAATATTAGAAAAACCTACAATATACGGAATTTCCTTAACTTCTTAGCACAACTGGCTGCTGTTGATATGGCAACTGACGGGTAGTATGTCACTAAATATTGAGCCCAAATTATTAAAAAAAAAAAAGAGAAAATCGCCAAATTAGTGTGGGTAAAATAAATACAAATTTGTAAAAAATTCGAGCAAATAATTGTTATGTACGAGTACGTATAAGTACGATCGCTAGTACAATTCAAAATTTGAAATTTAGAGTAACATGTGGTTAAATAAATAAAGAGTACTAATGGCCAAAATTTGGGAAAATGCGAGCGATTGCATATATAATGGAAGCTAATATCTAAAATGCTGAACCAATTTGCATAGATATTTGGCCGGTTTGATTTAATACCAAAAAGGTTACCGTTGTGCAAGATTTGAAGTAAGGCCTAGTATGGTCAAATATAAGGTATTAGGGGCGAATTTTTCAAAATCGGTGATCGCATATATGGGAGCTATATCTACATCTGAAGCGATTTCGATGAAATTTTGCACATATAGTTAGTAGCTATAGAGGACTGAATGCTAGGCCAAACTTTTAGTAAATTCGGTTTAATAAATAAGGTTTCTATGGCCAACATTTTCAAAAATCGGGCTATACGATATATATGGGAGCTAATGATCTAAAGTCTGAAAGCGATTTCGATGAATTTTTTGCAGCATATAGGTAAGTTGCTAAATAGAAGACTACAATTGAAGCAATTTGGGTAAAGATCGGTTGATAAATCAGGGTTTTATGGCCAAAATTTAGAAAAAATTCGGGCGGTTACTATATATAATGGGAGCTAATAGCTAAATCTGAACCGATTTCGATGATTTTTTGTAAGCATATAGTTTAGTGCTATAAAGATATATTTAGCCAACTTTGAGTAAGATCGGTTGAGGTTAATAAAAAGGTTTTGCGTGCCCAAATTTGTGAAAATCGGCGATAACATATATATGAGAGCTATAATCTAAATCTGAACCGATTTTGCATTTTGCGAACTTGAAGGGCAATGAAAAATATACCTCTTTTGCCAATATTTGGTGACGATACAGTTTGAAAAAAAACGCGCAAGCGTGAACCACCAT
>PGFW01040544.1:0-11236 GCA_003123925.1 Haematobia irritans | reverse complement strand
GATTGATTTATGTTTCAATTTAAAAAATTTTGTATGATTCAATTTAAATTTTTAATGAAATATTTTTTTTAAACATTCAATTAAAATTTTAATTTGAGAAAAATTTTGATTGAAACTTTTTTCTGTGTAGCACAAGAAAAAAAATATCACCAATATTATTTTCAGATTAAAAAGGTTGATTTAAGTTGAAAATTTTTCAATTAATAAATTAATTGATATAATTTAACTTTTTAATCAAGATAGACATATTATGTTAAATTAAGTCAATGATTGTAAAAAATTTGACAAAATTTCGTACCAAGGTAATAAAATTTTTGACCAAATTTTCTATAGTTAAAAAATTTGACCAAATTTTCTATAGAAAATAAAATTTTTGGTAAATTATTTTTTGGGATCGAGCAATATAAGCTATAGACATGGCATGGTTGTTAGCGGCCATTACATAGCGCAAGTACAAATTTCAACCGGATTTGAAGATGAATTTTGCTCCTTGCCAAGAGCTGCCGGTCATGTCAAATCTGAGGATCGGTTATATGGGCGGGTACATACACTCAAAAAAAAAAAACGTTTACTTGGAATCCAAAGATTTTGACCTTTCCTTAATTGATTTTGTCTTCTTAAAATAAAGAACATTTTTACGGACCTCCTGGAATTAACATCTAGATCACATAATATTAAAATTGACACAATCTTCATTCATCGAGTTTTTATTTCTTTTCTTTATTAATATATAAAGGTTTTTATGTACAAACAAATTCCAATTTCAAAATCCAAATTTACTTCAAAGTAATAACAGTTTTCTTAATGCTAAAAAAACTTTAAACCAAAGATGAAAAATCCTTAAAATAAAGTCTTAGCTATATTTGATAGCGTTTTATCTAAATTTTAAATTCAGAATATTGTCAGTTGAGTTAAAGACGATTTTCTTTAAATTAAAATGTTTTTCTTAATTTTAAAGCGAAAATTTCCTTATTTCAAAGATCTACACTTCAGCAGAGAGGACGCATAATTTTCAATTTGTATTCCTAAATTAAATAAAAATTCTGCTCTTGAAAGCAAGGATTATAAACTTTCTTTAATTAAAATGTCATTGTTTTAAAGAATTTTTCTTTAAGCATGGTTTGTAAAATTTTTGAGTCCTAAAATGTAAGTTGCATAATCAGTTCCATATTAGGTCAAAATTTTTCTGTTCAGTGTATATATAAACCGATATGGAACAATTTTCCTTCATGGTTGTTAGAGACAGATAATACTAACACCACCGTATCAAATTTCAAACGATCGGATGAATTTTGTCAGTCCAATGAGGCTCCGGAGGGTCATATCGTGGGATTGGTTTATAGGGGCTAGTATATAAATTATGACCGATGTGAACCAATTTTTGCATGGTTGTTAGAGACCATATCCTTACACCATGTACAATTTCCAACCGAATCGGGAATGAGTGTGAAATTTGATCTTCCACGGGGCTCGCAAGCCAAATATAAGCCGAATCCCCCGGCTTATATTTGGGGCTAATATATAATTATGCGAGACCGATGTGACTAATTTTGCATAGTTGGTTAGAGACAAATACTTACACCATGTACCAAATTTTAGCCGGATCGGATGGAAAGTGCTTCACTTTAGAGGGCTTCCGCAGACGAAAATTGGGGATGGTTTATTATAGGGTATAGAATAATTATAACCGAATGTTGGACCATGGATGGTTGCTAGAGATCATTATACTAACACGTGTACCAAGTTTCAACCGGATCGGATGAAATTTTTTAGCTCCTCAAGAGGCTCCGCAAGCCAAAATCTGAGCGCGGTTATATGGGGCTAATACGTAAAAGTGGTCGATCATGAGCCCATTTGCAATACCATACAACCTACATCAATAACAACTACTTGGGCCAAGTTTAGGAGCCACGTGGTGCAAAGTTAGCATTGCCCGCCTCGCATACACTTAACGGTCGTGGGTTCGATTACCTGCTTACGACGAACACCAAAAGCTTCAAGCGGGCGGAATTAATCCCCACCTCAGTTAATGCTGGTGACATTTTCTGGGGAAGGGTTCAAGCTTCTCTAAGTGGTTTTCACTGGAATGTGGAACGCCGTCGACTCGGCTATTAAAAAGGAGTCCCCTTGCACTCAGTGATAGACGAGAAGTCCACCACGTGGTATCACAATGGACTGAATAGTCTAAGTGGAGCCTGATACATCGCGGCTGCACATTAACTAACCTAAGACCTAAACCTGGGCCACAGTTTCAAAGGTCGATAGCTGTTGTCGTTCGGAAGGGTTAGCGGAGGGAGGACCGTGGCGATTTAACGAGGAGGAATGTTAGATCGACTAAGGAATTTTTACCTCGACCCAGAAAATATATATTTTATGGGGTCTTAGAGCAATATTTCGATGTGCTACAAATGGAATGACAAAGTTAATATTCCCCCCATTCTATGGTGGAGGGTATAAAAATAAACTGATAAAATTAGGTTAATGACTAACTTTTTAAACCTTTCAACGTATAAGTTTTGATAATAAGGCCGTATATTATATTTTCACACGGGACAGTTATACAAACAAACAAAGTTTCGCTGATTCAAGCCACGAAAATTTATTGATCCAATAATTTTTTAAATTTGAAAATTTTCAATCACGAAAACGATAATATCAATCACAGAATTAATTGGAAATGAAAATATATTTAATTGGAAGTTAATTGATTTCTTTGGGAACCACCGTGGTGCCATCGGGCAGGTTGGTGCAACCTTAATTATTTTCTTTCGGTTGTTTTCGTATTAATTTTTTATACTGTCCAATTAAAATTTTAATTAATTTTTATTCGCAAACCTAAATTATTAATTATTCTATTTTATTATTAATTATTTATTTAAATAATTATTTTTATTAAGAATTAAAATTATTTTCTAGATTAATTAAATTAATATCTTAATTCCTGACTATTTTTATGATCACTGTGTGCTTTTTAAAATATTTCATGGGTAATCGCCACGAAAAAAGGCTTGAATAATTCTTATTTTTGCTTGTGGAATGTCGATCCGTGAAAACCCTGTTTTCTTATCTGCGTGTTATACAAGACACACTTTTAGTTATATTTACACTGTGAATACGGACATTTAGGTATGTAGTTTTGATCAATCCATCTTCGATTTTTATCAATCTGTGAAAATTTAAGAAAACCCCTATTTTATTTTTGTATATTAGCCTACCCGATCATTCATTTGTGTATTCGTTTTTTGTAATGACTAAAGATAAATAATAATTTATGGCTAGTATTAAATTGCTGTTGGCCCTCCCTCCTCATCGTTTTACTGTAATCCAAATGAAGCTATTCCAAAGTTCAGATTTAAATAAGAAAAAAACATTTCTCAATAATACTTATTAAGTTGCTTGTTCCTGTACTTCATATTGCAGACATTTAATGCACGATGCACATTAGTCCTTGAGAGTTTGATGAAAATTTATATAAGGGATTTACTAAATATTAAAAATATTTCTCATATTTAATTTTTCTTTTAATTTTCTTTTAAAAAGCAAAAACTTTCCGAAAAAAACATAAAATATTTGTTCATTCGGCGCGTGGCATTTATCCATTATAAAAATCAATTTGGAAGTTATCGAATTGTATGGGGATTAGTTGTACAACCAATCTTACAATTAAATTTAACATTTTATTCGAAATTTTCTGATGCCTAAATTTTTGCTTGATTTTCAAATCAATATT
The DNA here is from genome assembly GCA_003123925.1 of Haematobia irritans. NCBI lineage: Eukaryota > Metazoa > Arthropoda > Insecta > Diptera > Muscidae > Haematobia > Haematobia irritans. The sequence continues at coordinate 7,506 of PGFW01040544.1, read as the reverse complement.
TTTTATTAATTGGCGTCTAAAAACTATTATTTGTTGAAAAGGGACGGCGGGACACGACTCGGCGGTTTCATTCTCTGGTCATCAACACGCAGCACGGAAAGGGCTACTATGCTTTATTTTTGGCGATGCCCGCCGTCTTGTTTTATGATCGACCCTTTGATTATTTTTTTGTTTGTTTTTGATGCCAACCATACTCTCCGAAATGGCCTAGGCATAAAAGTGAATAAAACGATTGGGATTCCAAGATTTTGGTGGCCATAGTGACGGGTAAGAAACGAGCGAGGCACTTCCTTTTGAAAAGTTCCAAGCAAAAACAATGTTCGTAAAATAACATCAAATTTTAGGGATGAGTTTAGATTTGTTCGAAAATAGATTACCTTTGTCTGGCTTATATGGCCTCCAAAGCCGATCAAACCATGCTCCACCAAAATGGCCTGATGCGTTATTTTAGTAAATTCACGGTGAAGCTTCCGTCTTTCAAATGTGATGGACACGCTTCGGCCTGGCTTGGCCTGTATCCGAAAAAATTTCATAGGAAATAAAATTTTGACAAAAATTTTCTATATAAATAATATTTTTGACAAAATTTATCATATTAGAAATAAAATTTGACAAAAAATGCTTTAGAAAAAAAAATTACAAAATTTTCTGTTGAAATAAAATTTTGAGCAAAATTTCTTTTAGAAATTAAATTTTGACAAATTTTCTATAGAATAAAATTTTTGACAAAATTTTTCTATAGAAAAAAAATTTGACATTTTCATATAACAACTTGGAAAAAAACAGTGAACCTACAGGAAGAAAACTTTTCGGTTAATTTTAGAAAATTTGAATATTTGTAGAAAATTTTAACTAAAACAGTATTACAAACGTTGGCATTCACGCCGATGTCATTAAAAATAAGTAAATATTTTTGACAAATTCTAAGAAAATTTATTAGACATCAACTAAGTTTTTTCACTTGTTAGAGAAATTTTTGTAGTTGAAGCGAAAAAAAAGGAAGTTTCAAAATTGCAAGAATGTCTTTAGTGACATACGAAGTTACATGATTGGACGTATTTTTAGTAAAATTTACAAAATTTTAAAGAAATTCTTGAACTATTTTGTGGAAGACACGAATTTAGCTAATCTTTATTGCTTCATTTGGAGTTATATTTTTTTACTTCGCTTTTAGTTTAATTAAACTAACGTACCCAAAAAATTTATTAGAGTAAAGGAAAACTTTCTCCAAACAATAATAATTCCATGAACTAAAATAAAGTTAAATTTGGCTTTTAGTGAAATTAGAGAGTTCACTTTTTTTTGACGTGAACAGAAAAAATTTTTGAAAAAAATTTCTTATAGAAAAAAATTTTGACAAAAATTTTCTATAGAAATTATATTTTACAAAATTTTCTATAGGAAATAAAATTTTTGACAAATTTTCTATAGAAATAAAATTTGACAAAATTTTTCTATAGAAAAAATTTTGACAAAATTTTCTATAAGAAAAAAATTTTTGACAAAATTTTTTCTATAGGAAAAACAAATTTTGACAAAACTTTTCTATAGAAAAAAAATTTTTGACAAAAACTCTCTATAGAAATAAATTTTTGACAAAATTTTGTATACAAAAATTTTTTGACATAATTTTCTATAAAAATAAAATTTTCTATAGAAATAAAATTTTGATAAAACATCCTATAGAAAAAAATTTTGAATAAAATATACCTAATAAGTAAAGTAAAATTTTTAAAAATTTTTCTATCCGAAATTAAAATTTTTGGAAAAATTTTCGATAGAAATAAATTGTCTATAGAAATTAAATTTTGGACAAATTTTCTATAAAAATAAAATTTTAGAAGATGTTCTATAGAAATTAAAATTTTCTGGAAAAATTATCTATAGAAATAAAATTTTTGGCAAAAACATTCTCTATAGAAATAAAATTTTTACAAAATTTTTCGAGTGAAATATAAACCAAATTTGACATAATTTTCAGTAGAAATAAAATTTTGGACATAATTGTCTATAGAAATAAAATTTGACATAATCCCAGAAAATAAATTTTGAAAAATTTCGATAGAAATAAAATTGATCATTATAGAAATAAATTTTGGACAAATTTTCTATAAAAATAAAATGTTTCGAAAATATTTCTATAAGAAATAAAATTTTTTAGGAAAAATGTTTCTAATAGAAATAAAATTTTTGGAAAAAAAATTTCTAATAGGAATTCTCTATAGAATAAAATTTTTACAAAAATTTCTATAGAATTAAAAATTTGACAAAATTTTCTTATAAATAAGGCAACTTTGACAAAATTTTCTGCTAGATATAAAATTTTGACAAAATTTTCGATAGCAATAAACTTTGCCGGACCAAAATTTTCTATTAAAAATAAAATTTTTGACAAAATTTCTAATAGAAAAAAATGTTCACATAACTTTCTTTAGAAAATAAAAATTTTGACATAATTTTCTATAGAAATATAATTTTTTGACATAATTTTCGTATACAAAATAAAATTTTTGAAAAAATTTTGGTTATAGAAAATAAATTTTCTATAAAAACTTCCCTATAGAAATAAAATTTTTAGAAAATTTTCTAAAAAAAATTAAAATTTTGAAAAAAAAATTTCTATTAGAAATAAATTTTGCGAAAATTTTCTATAGAAATTAAAATTTGGAAAAATTCTCTTATAGGAAATTAAAAAATTTTGACAAAATTTTCTTATAGAAATAAAATTTTGACAAAATTTTCTATTAGATATAAAAATTTGACAACATTTTTCTTAGAAATAAAATTTTTGACAAAATTTTCTATAGAATAAAATTGTTTAACAAAATTTTCTACAGAAATAAAAATGAAGGACACTTCGGGCTTCGGCAAAAACAATCCGCTTCGCGTCGATTGTCTAATCTGCTAGCCGTTCTAGCAATACCACTGTTCCCCATCCATTATCACTATCATCCAAGGCCCGTTGTGTGTTAGTATGCAGCATTTTTCATTCATGTTCTATAGAAATAAAATTTTTGGAAAAATTTTCTATAGAAATACAATTTTTGGAAAAATTCTCTATAGGAATAAAATTTTTACATAATTTCAATAGAAATAAAAATTTGACAAAATTCCTGTTAGAAATAATAAATTTGGACAAAAATTTCTACAGATTATAAATTTTGACAAAATTTTCGCATAGCAATAAACTTTTGGACAAAATTTTCTATAAAAATAAAATTTTTGAACCAAATATTCTATTAGCCAAAAAAATGTTGACATAATTATTCTATAGAAATAAAATTTTGACATAATATTCTATAGAAATAAAAATTTTGACACAATTTTCTCCAGAATAAAATTTTTGAGAAAAAATTTTTATAGAAATAAAATTTTGATAAAACTTCCTATAGAAATAAAATTTCTTAGAAAAATTTTCTTATAGAAATAAAATTTATTGAAAAAATTTCTATAGAAATAACAATTTGAGAAAATTTTTTCTTATTAGAAATAAATTTTTTTAGAAAAAGATGTTCTTATTGTTAGAAAATTAAAATTGTTGGAAAAATTTGCTATAGAAAATAAAATTTTTGGAAAAATTCTCTATAGAAATAAAATTTTTGGAAAAATTCTCTATAGAAGTAAAAATTTGACAAAATTTTCTATAGAAATAAAATTTTTGGAAAAATTCTCTATAGCAAATTAAAAATTTTATAAAATTTTTCTTTAGAAATAAAAATTTTTGGAAAAATGTTTTATAGATATAAAAAATTTTTGACAAAATTTTTCTATAGAAATAAAATTTTTGACAAAAAAAATGTTTCTATAGCAAATAAAATTTGAAACAAAATTTTCTACAGAAAATAAATAGAAGGACACTTCGGCTCCTTGCCATAAAAAAATCCTTTCGTCGATATCTAATCTGTGCCAATTCTAGCAACCACTGTTCCCATCCATTATTCACTATCATCCAAGGCGTTGTGTGTTAGTATGCAGAATTTTTCATTCATTCATTTCGCTTCATTCAATATAGGGTGGAAAAAAAGATCTATTCTGACACAGCCTTGATCTTAGAGTCATTAAATTGTTGCAATTTTGATTAAAGACATTTGCTTGCTATTGCTCCCGCACTCGGTTTTATTTACTTGCACCGACATTGTGTCAACCTCACCACGGAGATGACAACAGATTAGTTACAACCAGCTTTTTGTTTTTGTTATCTCATGATTTTAGCTAGAGATTTTAGCACTAAGGCAGGCGGCGCGAATGTATTGTTTGATTACAGTTTTTGTATTCGCATATTTTCAAAATCACAAAATTTACGCGTGAATTGCTATGAATATGACAGGCATTTTGTTTTTACATTTTGTTCTATTGCAGAAAAAGTTTTCTGTTTTAATATTGAAACAGTCACAATAAAAAACATTTCACGCGGCATGAGTAACTATTGAGAAAAAACCAGACGAATGTTATGGGACAGTCAAGTACTTTGCATTTGTGCAACAAAACACAGAATTAAAAACCCTAAATAAATTTGGCTAACATTTTTATTTCTCTATTTCTAGAGAAAATTGTCAAAAACATTTTATTTGTATAGAAAATTTTGTCTAATTTTTTTCTATAAAGAAAATTTTTGTCAACATTTTATTTGTATTAGGAAATTTTGTCCAAAATTTTATTTTGTTTATAGAAAATTTTGTCAAATTTTATTATTTTCTATAGAAAATTTTGTCAAAATTTTTATTTATATAGAAATTTCAAAGCTTTTATTTCCATAGAAAATTTTCCAAAAAAATTTATTTCTATATTATGTCTGTTTTTATTGCTATAGGAAAATTTGTCAAAATTTCGATGCCTATAGAAAATTTTGTTCAAAATTTTATTTTCTATAGAAAAATTTTGTCAAAATTTTATTTCTATAGAAAAATTTGTCAAAATTTTTATTTCTATTAGGAAATTTTGTCAGAATTTTATTTATCTAGAAAATTTTGTCAAATTTTATTTCTTTATGGAAAATTTTGTCACAATTTTATTTCTTATAGAAAAATTTTGTCAAAAATTTATATTCCTATAGAAAAATTTTTGTCAAAATTTTATTTCTGTAGATAACTTTATTCAAAATTTTATTTATATAGCAACCATTTTGTCAATATTTATTTTTCTTATAGACAATTTTGCCAAAATTTTATTTCTATAGGAGAATTTTTTGCTCAAAATTTTATTTCTATAGGAAAAATTTTGTCAAAATTCTTATAGAAAATTTATGTCATTTAATTTTATTTCTAATACGGAAAATTTTTTGTCAAAACTTTTACTTCTATAGAAAAATTTTCAAAATTTTATTCTATAGGAAAATTTTGTCACACATCTTTAATTCTATAGAAAATTTAAATGCTTTATTTTCCATAGAAAATTTTTCAAAATGTTTATTGCTTTTTATGGTCTGTTTTTATTGTTTTATAAGAATTTTGTTTAAATTTATATCTATAGAAAATTTTGTCAAAATTTTCTTGCTTCTATTGAAAATTTTGTCCAACATTTTATTTCTATAGAAATTCTGTCAAAATTTTATTTCTATAGAAAAATTTGTCAAAATTTTATTTCTATAGAAAATTTTGTCAAAATTTTATTTCTTTAGGAAATTTTATCAAAAATTTTATTTCTTTTAGGAAATTTTTGTTCAAAATTTTATTTTCTATAGAAAATTTTTCATAAATTTTATTTCTATAGAAATTTTGTCAAAAATTTATTATCTATAGGAAATTTTTTCAAAGGTTTTATTTCTATAGGAAAAAAAAAAAAAATTTTGTCAACATTTTATTTCTATAGAAAATTTTTGTTCAATAATTTTATTTCTGATTTCGAAAATTTTGTCAAAATTTATATTTCTATAGAAAATTTTGTCAAAATTTTATTCTTCTATTGAAATTTTGTCAAAATTGTTATTTCTAATTAGAAAATTCTTCGTTAAAAATTTATATTTCTATAAAAAAATTTTGTCAAAATTTTATTTCCTAATAAGAAATTTTTCCAAAAATTTTATTTCTATAGTGAAATTTTTTCCAAAAATTTTATATCTATAGAAAAATGTTTTCCAAAAATTTATTTCATATAAATGTCTATCTCAATATACATACATTCTTTCTGCCCTCAACCTCAGTCCATTTCACATGATACACTGCCAATTCTACTCAGCTTAATACCCTGACTGAGTCAACGCGCATTTATTTCAAGTTCACTATTTTCCCATTAACTTATTACATTATATACGTAACTCTGTCAGTAATTGGCTAAACGCAAAGCAATTGCCAAACATTTAGACTGCACCTTATTTTTTGTCAATTATTTGGAATTTATCTTTAGTGTGTCACATGCCGTTACTTGATTCATTTTCTATTTGTTGTGCCGTTCTGTTTGTGTGGTTTCAGCGTAACGAACAAATTCTCAAATGATTAAATTTTTGACTTTTACGCATTTGGTTGTCCGGCAAATAAATCGAAATATTTATTAGAAACTTCAGTGTACAGTGAAACTTCTCAAAAGTTGACATTTAGGGTCGCATCTATGACCCGATAATATAGTAATCGTCTTACGAAAGTTGTCCACTTTTGAAAAGTGTCCGATTTTCAGAGTGTCCAAGTTTGAGAGGTTTCTTCACTGTAGTTGTAATTTGCAGAAATATAAAATAGGGTCAAAATCTTAAAAATTGGGAACTTTTTTCGACTGGGCTATAACGTCAACAAAAATACAAATCCTTTATAGATTGATCAGCTACTTGATTTGTTGTTTTCGTATATCTGCACAGTTTGAAAGATACTGGGATAACATTGATTCAAATAGAGTGAGTCACAAAAATGTAGGCTTTGCTATACCGCCAAACAACTGTGAAATCCGAGTAAATTGAGATTTGTTCCTTATTATCAAATAGGCAAAAGCTAGTTTGGGAGCAACTTAGTTTGTTATTTTTATATTTGGAGTGTCTTTTTATTATTGCGCAGTTTGAGAAAGACTGGAATAATATTAATAAAAAGAAAATCTGTGAAACCCGTATAAAATACAATGTGATTTTTATTATCAAATGTTTAAAAGAGAGTGAACAAATTGAGATTTGTTTTTTGCTATCAACCATTCAAAAGCTAGTGTAAGAAGATATGTAGTTTTTATATATAGCGTTTCAACAAGATTGCGTAGTTTAAGAGAGACTGGGATGACATTGATTTAAAGAGAAGCTTATCTATGTGGACATCGCTTTACAAAAGAAACTCACTCCAGGGTACATTGAGAGCTTATTACTTTGACCATCTACTTGATTTGTGGTTTTTATATATTTGCACAGTTTGAGAGGTATTGATTTACACAGTGTGAGCTACAGTGGGCTTTGCTTTACCAGCTAAACAAATCTGAATTTACAGGGAGTAAATTAAGATTTGTTTCTTATTATTGAATATGCAAACGTTAATTTGGGAAGCTGTTTGATTTGTTGTTTTTATATCTACACAGAAAATAATTTCACGAAAATTTTTCCAA
>PGFW01040498.1:21198-32812 GCA_003123925.1 Haematobia irritans | reverse complement strand
CTTTAATAATTAAACACAATTTATTAATTATGATCGAAAATTCCCAATTAAGTATTTTTCATAAATTGAAATAAGAAATAGTAAAGTCAATAAGTCTCTACACTGATTTACGAAAAATCATTGTTCTTCAATACACCACAAATAGATTAAATTAAACAATATGAAAAGTAAATGCGAATAAACCTTACCTAATGTTAGTCTAAGAATTTTCCAAAATAAAATTAATGTGCATAAAGGCCAAATGGCTTCAAGCAAATTGCTAAAATTAAAAGTTGTTAACAAAAAAATCTAACCCATAAAATTTTGTTGTTATTCTATAACTATCTAAAGTCTAATCAATGTTCATAAAAAAGTAAACTCTAAAAAAAAATAAATCTTTTGTGAGGGATACATACTTTTAACATTCAACGATTTCTTAAATAATTATTTCATAATAATTCACTCAAATTATAGTAAATTGATAAAAGATTTTATTTTCAATTTTCTAAAAAATACTTTCGGAAACAAATAAACAATTTTATTTAACTTTTTAATTTATTTAACAGCCAAATTACTTTGGAAACAAATGCTCCAAACAGCCGCAAAAGTTTTAAGTTAAGATTTCACAATTAGAAAAAAGCCACCAAGTTTATTTGAATAAACAATTTAAATTTTAAATAATATATACTATTTCGCCGCAAGGAATACTTTGGGCGATAAATGTTAAATGAAAATTAAACCGAATATGGTAACTTAAATATAGTTATCTCCATAAAGTAGTAATTTGATCTCTGGATATTAAAACATATAAACTATACTTCAATATAAATTGAGAGAGTAAATGTAAGGCAGAGATAAGTAAAGTAAAAATCAAATTCAAATACTTTTTTCTTGTACTGAACAAAAAAAACAAAAAAAAACAAATGATTTAAAATAAAAGTTTATACTTCAAGTGGTTTTGGTGTTATTTACTATTTCTAAATTGTTGATTAATATTGAGAAAAATAACTATTATTATTTTGCTATTAAATATGGTGCTTTTTGGGGTGAATGTTATGGATACTCCCGTTATTCGTGTTAATTATTAAAAAGAGAAAATTAATATTTATTTTCAAGAATGACAATAAAATTCAAATTAAAAGTAATAGTAAACTTTGAGAGGTTTTCGTAAATATATAAAATTTATAGAATTTAAATCCACACTCACCAGAATTCGATTAATTCATTAAGAAGATTTTTACACCAAATTCAAAAAGAATTTCCATAAATAATAAAATAGAAACATTGTGAGATATTTGAGAGATATTTCATAAACTGTCCAACATACAAAATGGGACCCCATGATATGGATATATTGTTTACTAATTTCATAATATCAAATGTCAAAGGTGAAACTCTCAAGAAGTGACTAACAAACGACTACAGCCTAAGATATAAAGGCTGACCATATGTCCACTTCTAGAGTGGTCCCAATTATTATGAACACTAAGGTTTGATTGTACGGTTGACAAATTTCTAAATCCCATTTATACCCTAAAAACCAAAAATAATAGCCAAAGTTAGTTTATGGAGGCAAACCAGACTAATTTAACGTTTCTACTCATTTCAAACATTCCAGGTTTATCAAAAACTATATCTTAACCTTTAACTTTGCCAAATTCTTATTATCCAGAAATAAAGTTATTACATTTTCTTTTTAGTTTATATTATGTTTAAACAAAAAATTAGGACTAAATAACACGGTTAAAAGTTAATATGAAAACACTATAACATTGTATGTTTTAATTTATTTAATTTTCGAATATCAATTTGGATGGAGGACCGGAGTATCATATGATTTAACCATAGCCCCGTAGACAGGAACATTAAAAAAAACATGATTTCTCTTTTACATCGAGTTACTACCCTCATTGGTTCCGGTTGTTACATAAAGCTGACTTGGTGGACGAGAAATGGACAGTATCATGACACTGAGAGTCCCCTGATCTTGGGGCACAAACAACTTTTTCACACTTTGTCTAAACTGGATCCTGGCAATTAAAACAAACAAAAAAAATCTACTTGATATGCTGCCTTTGGTAAAATTCCATACATTCTTTTGCATTATCCAACAATTTTTCAAGTGAGATATTGAATATACTACTCAAGAAATATAAATGTTCAGTATAAATTGCATATGGAAGTAAAGCTGTCTTATAGAATAATGGGCTAGAGCCGAACCCAAAACTAAGAGAATATATTTGGTTGCTTTTTAGACAAACACAAAAATTGGTAAGTGATTGGTCAGTTTTTTTCGTAATTTGCCAGCACAAACGGAAATTTTTACTTAACAATTATTACAAAATATTGTTTATACCAGGTGCTTTTCTAAATTTTTCTATAGTTATTTATAGTAATAATTTTTTTATAGAAATTTTTTTTTTTTTTTTTTTTTTTTTTTAAGTCAAAATTTTATTTCTATAAAAATGTTCTCAAATTTTATCTATAAAAATTTTGGTCAAAAATTTTATTAACTAGAAAATTTTCTCAAAAATTTTAATTTCATCTAATAGAAAAATTTGTCAAAAAATTTATTTCTATTAGAATATAATTTTAGCCACAAATTTATTTCTAAGTAAAGATCTTTTGTAAAAACGCTTATTAGTCTAATATTATGAAAAAATTTTGTCAAAATTTATTTTGCTATAGATAAAAAAAAATTGTTGTCAAAATTTAATTATTTCGTGAAAATTTTGTCAAAAATTGTAATTTTAATAAAGAAATTTTTTGGTCAAAAATTTTAATTTCAAATAGAAAGTTTTGAGTACACAAATTTTATATTTATAAAAATTGTAAAATTTTCTACGATTTCCTAAGAAAATTACTATTTAAAATTCTATCAGTATTAAAATTATAAACTTTATTTTAATTATAATTAATTATTGTCAAAAATTTTAATTTCTATCGAAAATTTTGTACAAAGTTTTAATTTTCAATAGAAAATTTTGCACAAAATTTTTTTTATTTTCTTCATAGAAGATTTTGTTAAAAATGTTGATTTCCTTTAGGAAGATTTTGTCAAAATTTTATTTCTATAAAAAATGTTTAAAAGATCACTAGCATTATTTGTGGAAATATTTGTCAAATTTTATTTAATAGAAAATTTTTGTAACAAAAATTTTATTTGTAACAATAGCATAAGTGTTTTCGTCAAAAAATTTATATTTCTATAGAAAATTTTGTCAGACAATTTTTATTTACTCAATTAGGAAAATATTGTCAAAATTTTTTCTAAGAAAATTCTGGATCAAAATTTTATTTCCTCATAGAAAAATTTGGTCAAAAATGTTTATTAAATCTATTAAGGAAAAATTTTTGCCAAAATTTTATTTTCTATAGAAATTTTGGCCAAATTTTGATTTTATAGAGAGAGATTTTGGTCAAAAATTTTATAATTTCAAACATATGGCAAAATGTTATATTTCATGGAAAATTTGTAATTTCTATTTTAAGAGATTTGGTGTAAAATTTTTATTTCTATAGACAATTATGTTTCAAGAAATTTTATTTCTCTAAGGATAAATAATTTGACAATATTTTATTTCTGTGGAAAATTTTGTGCAGAAAAATTGTATTAAATGTAAAAAGCGACCAATATTTTTTGGCCAAAATTTTACTTATATCGGGCATTATTGCTCACAAAATGTGTTTCATTTCTTTAGACAGAATTTTGTCAACAATTTTATTTCTCAATTAAAAGGAAAAATTTTTTGTGCTAAAAACTTTTTATTTCTTTAGAAGATTTTTGTTCAAAATATATTACTTATATTTTTTTTTTTTTTTTATTATTTTTTTTCTTAAATTATTAAGAATTAATTTGGAATGTCTATGAGAGAAAATATTTAAATGTGTTCAATTAATGCCCCTTTTTATTTTTTACCTATAGGAAAGAAAATATTTTGTCTTAAATTTTTTAATTTCATAATTATGGAAAATTTGGTTCAAAATTGCATTCTAAAAATAAGAAAAAATTGGTTCAAAAGTTTATTTCTATAGGAAAAATTATATGGCTATTAAAATATTTATTTCTATAGAAAAAAAATTATGTCAACATTTAATATTTCAATAGAATATATTTGGAGCTCAAAAATTATTATTAAATCAAATAGAAATATTTATGTATATAGAATCTTTATTTCAACTGAGGGGAAAGATTTTGTAACAAAAAAATGAATATATATTTCTATAAGAAAGATTTGGTATAATGAATATTTTATTTCCTATCAAGAGAAACAATTAATTTTTCTTAATAAAAAAATTTAAGAAATTTCAATAGAGAAATATTTATGGAAGGGAAGTTATAATTTGTAATAATCCTATAGAAAATTTTGCCAAAAGTTTTATTTCTATCGGAGAAAAAAACTTTGTGTCATAATTTATTTAAATCTATAAGAAAATATTTTTCAAAAATTTTTAATTTATAATATAAAAGTAAATTTTGGTATTCGAAAACAAATATTTTAATTCTTAAATTAGAAACATATATGATAGATCAAATAATCTTAAAAAATCAAATAGAATTATATTATGTCATACTATTTTATTTTCATATTAGAAAAAATTTTGTCAGAAATTTGTAGTCTGAAAATTTTATACAAATAAAATTTTGAACAAAAAATTTTCTCTGAAATAAAAATTTTTTTGACAAAATTAGAAAGAAAATTGTTACAAAATTTATCTCCTAATTATATGTAAATAATTTTATGGAGAACTAAAATTGATAAACAAAGATCTTAATATGTTGGTGAAAACCTTATAAAAGTCATAAATTTTGTATTCGCCTTTGGTTGGAAAAATTTTTATGATTTCACAAATATTTTTATTTCTCTTATTTATAAGATCTAAATGTTAAAAAATTTTAGTTTATTCTATAAGAAAATTTATTGTCAAAAATTTTATTCTCAATAGGAAAAAATTTGTTCAATTTCTATAGAAATAAAAAATTATTTTAAATTTTTCTATTATGAAATAGTTTATGGCCAAAGTTTCTTTTATTAATAGAAAAAACTTTGTTCAATATCATTTTATTTCTATGATAATAAAAAAAATTTTGTACAAAATTTTAAATTTATTTATAAGAAAATATATTTGTCAAAATTTTATTTTTATAATTGAAATAATTTTGTGCAAATTAATTAATTATTTTAATAAAGAGAATTAAATAGTTGCTCTAAAATTTTTATTTCAAATAGAAGAAATTATGTCAAATATTAATATTTTCAATAGGAAAATTTGTCAAAATTTATTATATTATCATAAAATGAATGATTTGGTCGAGAAATCTTTAAATTTTCTTATAAAAAAAATTGATATAATCTTTGGTCAAATTTATTATTTACTATAGAATTTGTCAAACGCATTATTAATTTAATCTATGAAAAATTGTGAAATTCATACAATATGTTGAGATAGCGAATGTTTATTAAATATATAAAATCTGTGTCCACAAATGATCATAAATTGTATCTAATCAATAATCTAAACAGTAAAAAAAGTATATAAATTAACCATTAATAAAAGTTAAGAATTTCTATTTTAAGTAGCTGCAACCTGGTGGGTGTCTAGAAAGACCCAAAGAAGTGTTGATAATACTGCAGAAATCCAAATGAATGAGTATGGATGGGACTTATAACCAAAAAAATTGACCGAATTATAATTGTGAAGTAAAAAATTATTTTTATCGTTGACACACCTTTTAATATCCATAAATAAATCTAGATTTTAATTTCAATGAGCTTAAATAAATAATATTTAGCGGAAATAAATTTGCGGTAATCCTAGACACTAATAACTCAAAATAGGGGAAGACTCACAAGGTTATATGGGGTTATTTATCCTTCCTAAAGAAATACATGAAGCCGGGAGATATAACTATCCCATATTGCACAACGCAGATGCTCTCTTAGAGTCCGGACCCCACCAAATAACTCTAAGAAATTTCTAGTTTTTACATAAACAAATTGGAAATAAAATGTTGGAGCAGGAGAGTAGGAACCCCAAGAAAATCAAATCGTGGATCAGTTTTTATGGGGGCTATATAAATGCCTGTAACTGATACATCTTCGAAAATTGACCTGCTTTCAGACAAAAAAATCACGATAAAGCGTTAATTACTTGAAGGCATAAGCCTGATTACAATTAAAGCCAAAGAAAGCTATTGAACATGGTGTCATAGTAAACAATATAGAATATTGTCTCTCACTATAAATTAAGAAATAAGGTCGAACATATAACTTTGAAAACCCTTAAATTCCAAAGCTTTCTAGTACACTTAGGCGCAGAAAAAAAATCAATCTGGATCATATTAAATCCAACAGGTTTCAATTAAAATTGGAACCAAAAAAAATATTAAATTCTAGAGGATAACAACGAAAAAATTCACTAAGTTTTTAAGAGTAGAATAAAAATTGCTTTCAAAAATATTCCTGCAAAATTGTCCCTCTTAGAAAATAAAATTTTGACCAGCAAATTTTTTTTAGTAGAGAAGGAAATTTTGACATAAAATTTCTACTATGAAATAAAATTTTGCCAAATTGTTAAATAATAAATTTTGATAAACATTTTCTTATAGAAATTAAATTTTTGGATTAATTTTTTTATGAAATAAAATTGTTGGACAAAATTTTCTAATTAATAATAAATGTGACAAAAATTGTCTAAGGAATAAAAATTTTTAACGAAAAAATTTTATAGAAATAATTTTTGTTAAATATTACTCCCAAACGTAAGGAGCTTGCTTCACTTCAAATTTCTCTAGAAATAAATTTTTTGCGAAATATCTATAGAAATAAATTTGTGACTGAATTTTTTGCGCTATAGGAAATTAAATTTTGGTCAAAATTTTCTATAGAATAAAATTTCGGTAGAAAAACATTCCTATTCCCCAAATAAGAGGTTACTTCAACCGAAATTTTCTACCTAAAAATTAATTTTGACAGAAATTTTCTATAGATTAAATTTTAACCGAAAATTTTCTAGAAAAAATAAAATTTTGACAAAATTTCAAGAGAAAGAATTTTTGACACATTTTCCTATATGATAAGAATTTTGCAAATATTTTCTTTAGAATTAAAAATGTTGACAAGATTTTCTATAAGAAATAAAATGTTGACAAATTTTCTATAGAAACAATGATTTTAGACAAATTTTTTCTATCAGCAATGAAAATTTTGACGAAAATTTTCTAAGAAATAATTTTTGACAAAATGTTCTATTTTTGAAATCATTTTTAAAATATTCCTCACAATTGTCTCTATGAAATAAAATTTTTGGACAAAATTTTGTAAAGAAAGGAATTTTGAACAAAAATGTTTCTAATGAAATAAAATCTTTGCAAATTGTTAAGAAATACACATTTTGAACTAAAATTTCTTATAGAAATAAAATTTGACAATTTTTGTTTAGAATAAAATGTTGAGCAAAATTTTCCTATAACAATAAAATGTTGACAAAATTGTCTAAGGGGAATAAAATTTTTTACACAATTTTCTTATAGAAATATATTTTTGTTAAAATAATTCCTCCCCAACTAGAGGTACTTCACAAATTTCCTCTAGAAATAAAATTTTGCAAAAATTTCTATAGAAATAACAATTTTGACAGAAGATTTTCCAAAGTGTTTAAAGAAATAAAATTTTCGCAAATTTTTAAGGAAATAAAATTTCTCAATTTTTAAAGAAATAAATTTTGAAAAATTTCTTTAATAGAAATTCAAATTTTGACGAAAAATTTTCTATTAACAATAAAAATGTGACAAAAATTTGTCTAAGGGATGAAATTCTTTACGACATTTCTATAGAATAATTTTTTTGTTAAAATATTCCTCCCCCACACTAAGAGGTATCTCAAATTTCCTGCTGAATAAACTTTGCAAAATTTCTACTAGGAAATAAAGTTTTTGACCAAATTTTCTATAGGCAGTACAATTTTGAAAAAATTTTTTGCTATAGAAATGAAAATTTGTTTGACAAATTTTCTAATTAGAAATAAAATTGGCAAACATTCCTCCCCAATAGAGGTACTCTAGCAAATTTTCTATAGCGAAACATTAAATTTGACGAAATTTTCTTATAAAATTTTTTTTTTTGCAACATTTTTTTTTGTAGAATATTTTTGGCTCAAGTGACAACTGTGTCTACGACGAGTCGATTATTTCGATAGTCCTGAATTTCATTTTGTATCTATTGCCCTATCGGTCTTATGGGCGAAACGATGGGTAATGTTCAGTACGAATTTATTTCTATTAAAGCTATGTGATGGAGTTTTTCCCAGAGTTTATGAACAAGTAAAAAAAAACTTTGATATACTTTTCATCAAGATTTCTTAATAGTATATCAACTCAATAATATAGAAAATTGGTTTTCTTTTTAAAAAAAACTTCGAAACAAGTAACTTATTATTAATTTAATATTTCCCCCAAATTACTTGGAAACAAATGCTCCAAACGCCGTAAAAGTTTAGTTAAGTTCCTGAAAAAGCCCCCAAAGTATTAAACAATTTAATTTAAATTAATACAGCCGCAAGGTATACTTTGGCGATTATTTAATAATTACCATTGGTAACTTTTGTAACTCATAAAGAGAATTTCTGGATATTTAAATAAACTAACAAATAAATGAATGAAATGTATGCATCATCATCTTTTCTTGACGAACAAAAAAAAAAAAAAAAACAAAATCAATAGAAAAGTTTTCTCAAAGTGTTCGGAGGGGTAATTGTGTTATTACATTTAAATGTTGAGAAATTTAGAAATAACTTTTAATTGCTATTTTGGCTTTGGGGGTATGTTTGATACTCGTTTCGTAATAAAAATAAATTTATTTTCAAGAATCATAAATCATAAAGTAAATAATTTTGAAGGTTTTCGTAAATATCTAAATATAGAATTAATCGAAATAAGAATTCGATTTTCATAGCAATTTTCCAATTCAAAGAAATTTCCATAAATAATATGCAGGAGAAGTTGAAGATTTTTATACTGTCCAGCATAAAATGGGACCATGAATGGAATGTAAATTTACAGATATCAAATGTCAAGGTGAAACCTCTCAGAAGTGGACTACAACGCTCACCTAAGATATAGGTGACTGACCATATGTCCACTTCTTAGAGTGTCCAATTATTATGCTGGTTGTATGTACGCTAAACCCATAAGCCAAAACCATAACCAAGTTGTTATGGCACCAGCAATAATCGTCTACCATTCAAATCCAGTTTTTCCCATACTAACCTTTAACTGCCAATCTTCCACAATTTATTTGATTTTCTTTTATTTATTTATTTAAATTGCAATTAAATGTTAATTTAACATGAAAACACTATCATTTTGTTTTTTTTTTTCGATATCATTTGATGGGGCGGACATATTACCATAGCCCCTAGAGGCATTAAAAAACATGATCTCTTACAGAGTTACTCCTCATATGGTGTGGTTGTTCATAAGCTGACTGGACTGATGACAGTCTGACTGCCCGACTGCCAAAACAATTTTTTCAACTTTTCTTGGATTCCTGCAATTAAAACAAACAAAAAAAAATCTACTTGATATGCAGAGAGATAGCTGTTCCTCTTACAAAGGATATAAAGTGTTACATGATCGAAAAAAATAATAATAAATATATAGAGTAGTAAAATATGAATAAAGGAGCAATACTTATGTGACAGGGCACACCAAAATTGTTTTTTTTTTTTTATGCAAAAATGAAAATATAGACCAACCAAGTTTCTGCTTATGTTATGTCATTTATAAAAGGCAAACCAATAGAAAATTTTATCACAATCTTATTTCTATAGAAAATTTGTCAAAATTTAATTTCTATAGAAAATTTTGTCAAAATTTTATTTCTTTAGAAAATTTTGCCAAATTTTATTTCTATAGAAAATTTTGCCAAAATTTTATTTCTATAGAAAATTTTGTCAAAATTTTATTTCTATAGAAAATTTTGTAAAATGTATTTCTATAGAAAATTTTGTCAAAATCTTATTTCTATAGAAAATTTTGTCAAAATTTTATTTCTATAGAAAATTTTGTCAAAAATTTTATTTCTTATAGAAAATTTTGTCAAAATTTTGTGTCTATAGAAAATTTTTGTCAAAATTTTATTTCTATAGAAAATTTTGTCAAAATTTTATTTCTATAGAAAATTTTGTCAAAATTTTATTTCTATAGAAAATTTTGTTAAAATTTTATTTCTATAAGAAATTTCTGTCAAAATTTTATTTCTATAGAAAATTTTGTCAAAATTTTATTTCTATAGAAAAATTTGTCAAAATTTTATTTCTATAGAAAAATTCTGTCAAAATTTTATTTCTATAGAAAATTTTGTCAAAATTTTATTTCTATAGAAAAATTTGTCAAAATTTTATTTCTATAGAAAAATTTGTCAAAATTTTATTTCTATAGAAAATTTGTCAAAATTTTATTTCTATAGAAAACTGTGTAAAAATAATATTTTCTATAGAAAATTTTGTCAAAATTTTATTTCTATAGAAACTTTGTCAAAATTTTATTTCTATAGAAAATATTGTCAAAATTTTATTTCTATGGAAAATTTTGTCAAAATTTTATTTCAATAGGAAATTTTGTCAACATTTTATTTCTATAGAAAATGTTGTCAAAATTTTATTTCTATAGAAATTTTTGTCAAAATTTTATTTCTATAGAAAATTTTGTCAAAATTTTATTTCTATGGAAAATTTTGTCAAAATTTTATTTCTATAGAAATTTTTGTCAAAATTTTATTTCTATAGAAAATTTTGTCAAAATTTCATTTCTATAGAAAACTGTGTAAAAATAATATTTCGATAGAAAATTTTGTCAAAATCTTATTTCTATAGAAAATTTTGTCAAAATTTTATTTCTATAGAAAATTTTGTCAAAATT
This sequence comes from Haematobia irritans, assembly GCA_003123925.1. Lineage (NCBI taxonomy): Eukaryota > Metazoa > Arthropoda > Insecta > Diptera > Muscidae > Haematobia > Haematobia irritans. The sequence continues at coordinate 21,912 of PGFW01040498.1, read as the reverse complement.
TTATTTCTATAGAAAATGTTGTCAAAATTTTATTTCTATGGAAAATTTTGTCAATTTTTATTTCTATAGAAAATTTTGTCAAAATTTTATTTCTATGGAAAATTTTGTCAAAATTTTATTTCTATACAAAAATTTTGTCAAAATTTTATTTCTATAGAAAATTTTGTCAAAAATTTATTTCTATAGAAAATTTCGTCAAAATTCTTATTTCTATAGAAAATTTTGTCAAAATCTTATTTCTATAGAAAATTTTGTCAAAATTTTATTTTAATAGGAAATTTTGTCAAAATTTTATTTCTTTAGAAAATTTTGCCAAATTTTTATTTCTATAGAAAATTTTGTCAAAATTTTATTTCTATAGAAAATTTTGTCAAAATTTTATTTCTATAGAAAATTTTGTCAAAATTTTATTTCTATAGAAAATTTTGTCAAAATTTTATTTCTATAGAAAATTTTATCAAAATATTATTTCTATAGAAAATTTTGTCAAAATATTATTTCTATAGAAAATTTTGTCAAAATTTTATTTCTATGGAAAATGTTGTCAAAATTTTATTTCTATAGGAAATGTTGTCAAAATTTTGTTTCTATAGAACATAGTGTCAAAATTTTATTGCGTAGTTGGACCGTATACGTCTACTTCTAATATAGAAAAATTTCAAATTATTAAAACGTGTTATTCACTTTCTAATTTTAGTTTTATTCTTCAAGCAA
>PGFW01040498.1:1515-13863 GCA_003123925.1 Haematobia irritans | reverse complement strand
CCATAATTATTTTGACAGAATTTGTGGAGCATAATTTCTCCTTAATATTTAAATTTTATATGACTCGGGAATTTCTCTTTGCGTTTAATGAAAGTATTTAGTCTAATATTAGTTTATGGCCATATTCATATTAGTTTATGTATTCCATACGTTTCACTTGGAATTAATTAACAGCTTCATTTGCAAGAACGTGAGCAAATTTCATTTACACAAATATGCCAACATGAATTACATTAGGGTGACAAAAACAAATTCAATTAGTCTAGCAAATAAGAAAATGCAAATGCTAACATACACTGTAAAAAAAAAACTATTCATCCAATATAAAAAGATTATAGAACCTTATTTATATGACAAAATTTACACAATAAAGAAATTTCAACTAAAAGAAATTGTATATTAACAATTTTGTCATTAAATTCGGCGTACACATAATTAGAAGCTGGCATAATTTCGATACAGTCGTATGTGTTTAAAATACTGCAATTATCTCTATAATTTATTTTGATTTTAAAAAATAACTTTTTTTTAATTTTTAATTTAGGAATTTAAGGCACAGACTGAATAATATACAATCCACCTTAAATAGGATGGTTATGTGGATATAATAAGTTTGTCATTCCATTTAGAAACTACGCGATTTGCCACTACAAGTCAAAAATAATCTACCAAAATTTTCAGTCAATTTTACCAAAAAATTTTATTTTCTACAAATTTTATTTTACTTCTATTAGGAAGATTGTTGTCTAAGTTTCATTTGTCTAAAATTATAGTCAAAATTTTATTTGTAGTATAGAAAAATTTAGTCAAAAATTTTCTATTTCTATAGCAAATTTTGTCACAATTGTATTTCTATAGAATTTTGTAAAAAATTTTTTATAAATAAATTTTTCAAATTTTTATTTTTTATAGAAATATTTTTGTCAAAAATTTAATTTCTATAGAAAATTTTTGTTCAAAATTTCATTTCTTATAGAAAATTTTGTTCAAAATATAATTTCTTTTTATATCTATAGGAAGTTTTGTCAACATTTTATTTCTATAACAAATTTTGTCGAAATTTAATTTCTATAGAAAATTTGTCAAAATTTTATTTTCGCATTCTGGGGTTTGACAACAAGTTTTCACATTGATTCACTAGTCTTAAATCTAACCACCCTAATATCCCAACTTAACTCGCTTCCTTATGGCAATCCTGTAATGTGAATATATATGGTCATAAATTACAAAATAACTCGATTGTTCTTTTTTGTTTCTGCTTTGTAACTTGTAACTTTTGCCTCTGGCTTTTGATGCAAATCTTTGAAACTCCAAGTTTTTCAAGCACTATACAAATAGTAAGGAAGCAAGAAGAGATTTAATTTTATGCTGGTTTTTTATCTGGCATACTTGTGTATTCTTGCTTTCTACTAATGAGATTAAAAGAAGAAGAAAAAAAACTAACAAGAAACTTAAGAATTTCTCTTGAATTGACATTTTTTTTCTTTCTTTTCTTTCCAATATAACAACTGTTCCTCTTACAAAAGGATATAAAGTGTTTACATGATCGAAAAAAAATAATAATAAATATATAGAGTATGTAAAAAATAATGATAAATGGAGCCAATACTTATGTGATCAGGGCACACCAAAATTGTTTTTTTTTTTTTATGGACAAAAATTGAAAATATAGACCAAACCAATTTCTAGCTTATTTTATGTTCATTTATAAAAGGACAAACTCAATAGAAAATTTTGATCACAATCTTATTTCTATTAGAAGAATTTTTGTCAAAATTAATTTCTATAGAAAAATTTTTGTCAAAATTTTATTTCTTTAAGAAAATTTTAGACCAAATTTTTAATTTATTTCTATAGAAAATTTTGCAAAATTTATTTCTATAGAAAATTTTTGTACAAAATTTTAATTTCATAGAAAATTTTGTCAAAAATTTATTTCTATAGAAAATAATTTGTTCAAAATTCTTATTTCTTATAGAAAAATTTTGTCAAAATTTTATTTCTATAGAATAATTTTGTCAAAATTTTATTATTCTAATAGCAATTTTGTTCAAAATTATTGTTGTCTATGAAGAAATTTTTGTTCAAATATTTATTTCTATAGAAAATTTTTGTCAAAAATTTTATTTCTATAGAAAAATTTTGTCAAAAATTTTATTCTATAGAAAAATTTTGTTAAAATTTTTATTTCTATAGAAAATTCTGTCAAATTTTATTTTCTATAAGAAAATTTTGTACAAAATATTTATTTCATATAGAAAAATTTGTCAAAATTTTATTTCTATAGAAATTTCTGTCAAATTTTATTTCTATAGAAAAATTTTGTCAAAATTTTATTTCTATAAGAAAAATTTGTCATAAATTTTTATTTTCTATAGAAAAATTTGTCAAATTTTATTTCTATAGAAAATTTTCGTCAAAATTTTATTATCTATAGAAAATGGAAAAATAATATTTCGTATTAGAAAATTTTCATAATTTATTCTATAGAAAATTTGTCAAAATTTTATTTCTATAGAAAATATTGTCAAAATTTATTTCTTATGGAAAATTTTGCTCAAAATTTTATTTCATAGACAAATTTGTCAACTTATTTTATAAAAATCAAAATTTTATTTCTATAGAAATTTTGTCAAAATTTTATATTTCTATAGAAAATTTGTCAAAAATTTTATTTCTTATGTGAAAAATTTTGTCAAATAATTCTTATTTCTATAGAAATTTTTGTGTCAAAATTTTATTTCTATAGAAAATTTTGTCAAAATTTCATTTCTATTAGAAAATGTGTCAAAAATATTATTCGATATGAAAATTTTTGTTCAAAATCTTATTTCTATAAAAATTTTTGTCAAATTATCTTTCTTAATAGGAAAATTTTGTTCTATTAAATTTTATTTTCTATAGAAATTTTTGTCAAAATTTTATTTCTTAATGGAAAAATTTTGTCAAATTTTATTCTATGAAAATTTGTCAAATTTTTTTCTATGGAAAATTTTGTCAAAATTTTATTTCGATTACAAATATTGTCAAAATTTTATTTCTTATAGAAAAATTTTGTACAAAAATTATTTCTATAGAAAAATTTCGTCATAAATCTTATTTCTATTAGAAAATTTTGTCAAAATCTTATTTCTATAGAAAATTTTGTCAATTTTATTTAATAGGAAATTATTGTCAAAATTTATTTTCTTAGAAAATTTCAATTTTATTCTATAGAAAATTTTTAATTTATTCTATTAGAAATCTTTGTCAAACTTTTATTTCTATAGAAATTTTGTCAAAATTTTATTTCTATAGAAAATTTTGTCAAAATTTTATTTCTATAGAAAATTTTATCAAAATATTATTTCTATAGAAAATTTTGTCAAAATATTATTTCTATAGAAATTTTTGTCAAAAATTTATTTCTATGGAAAATGTGTGTCAAAATTTTTATTTCTATAGGAAAAGTTGTCAAAAATTTTGTTTCTATAGAACATATTGTGTCAAAATTTTATTGCGTAGTTGGACCGTATACGTCTACTTCTAATATAGAAAAATTTCAAATTATTAAAACGTGTTATTCACTTTCTAATTTTAGTTTTATTCTTCAAGCAAAAATCCAATTTATCATCAACACTTGACCTAAGACCGCATTGCTTTAATTGACAGCTAAAAATTTAATTGTGGTTTTTTTTGTTCACATCAAAAAAAGTCTAACAATTTTCCCACGTGTTTCCATTGTTTAGATACAAAAATCTCAGCATGACACAAAACCACGCTTTTTCCAAAGGAGGAGGCATAGATAGCAAACAACGAAACCTCGCCCCTACCAATGGACAGTCATTAACAATGACAGAAGTGAGAGAAAAACGTTCAACAAATCACTACTGGCTAGCATTGTTATGCTAACGATGCTAATGCAACAGCAACGGCCATTATCCCAATATCAGGATCAGTGGCAAAGGCAACAGCGCATACGGCAAGGACATTCAAACAAGCATAGACATACTGATAAATTTTGTGTATGAATCCGCCACTATCGTTCTTATCGTTCCTCGTCATCATCATCCTCAGTAGCATCATGAAAGGCAATGAATTGCTGTTGTGGCCACAGTTGACTACTATGTGTGGTGAGAGTAAAAACTTAACAATCGACATGACAGGCCTGCTGATGACAAATGAGATGACAACGTTTGTGATGAATGAACAAATATTGGAACAGAAAATGCCTGATTTGAATGCGACCCACTTTTGTGGTACACAGCCACCAAAAAAAAACGAATTATAGACGAAATTTGAAAAACCTAAATTGCATGATTTAAAGGTATCGTCGGTATTAATTTATAAAATATTTGTCAACTTTTTGCGCCCACTTTTTTAAAATGCAGTGGTGCAACATTTTTTTACGTATGACACTTTCTTTGCCACTTTATACAAAATCTCAACGAAAAAACGCTGATTGTGTCCAATGTTACCATTCTTGTCACTTTAGTGGTAGTGTTGCCACTCAAGCAGTGACACTTTTTTGATACTATTTCGTTGTGCCATTAATTTTAAGGATGTTATCGGTGCCTTACCGATAACAAAGCCAAGACTTTTTTCCGGGCAGTTAGCTTAGAAAATACGTCAAAGAAATAAGGTCGAAAGTTTAGCAACGAAGTATTGGAATGAAAATAGTTTCTTAAAGTGATGACCCCCGAACATCGACTAATAAGTGACTACGAGAATATTCCGATAAATTAATTTTTTGGTTTTAGAAAACTAAAATTTTGACAAAATCTTATTGGGAAAAAAATTTTGAACAAAATTTTTTAGGAAATAAAATTTTGACAGAATTTTTCTATAGAAATAAAATTTGTTTGACAAAGATTTTCTTATAGAAAGTACAATTTTGACAAAAATTTTCTATAAGAAAAGAAAATTTTGACAAAATTTCTATAGAAAATATATTGAGAAAAAAAATTTTTCGTATAGAAATGAACATTTTGACAAAATTTTCTTATTTAAAATAAAATTTTTAACAAAATGTTCTATAAGAAATAAATTTTTCAAAATAGTCCTCACAAATTGTCTCTAGAAATAAAAATTTTGACAAATTTTTTAAAGAAAGGAAATCTTTGGACAGAATTTTCTACTGTGAAATAAAATTTTGCCCAAATTAGTTAAATAAATAATAATTTTCAATTTTTTTATCAGAAATAAATTTTGACAAAATTTTTCGTATAATAATATAAAATGTGGACAAAATTGTCTAAGGAATAAAATTTTTCACAAAAAATTCTATAGGAAATAAACTTTTTTGTTAAAATATTCCTCCCCAGCTAGAGGTACTTTCACAAATTTTCTCTAGAAATAAAAATTGCCAAAAACTTTCTATAGAAATAAAATTTTGACAAAATTTTTGCCTATAGAAATGAAATTTTGACAAAATTTTCTTAATAAGACAAATAAGAATTTGGCAAACATTCCTCCCCAAATAAGAGGTACTTCACAAGATTTTCCTATAAAAAATAAACTTTTGACAAAATTTTCTTATATGATTAATTTTCAACAAAATTTCTAACAAAATAAAATTTTGACAAAATTTCAAGAGAAAAAAATTTTGAACACAATCTTTCTATAGAAATAAAATTTTTGCGAATATTTTCATTTAGGAAATAAATTTTGACCATTTTTTTAAGAAATAAAATTTTGACAAAATTTTCTATAAATATAATTTTGACAAACTTTTCTTATGGCAATAAAAATTTGACATTTTCTATTGAAATGAAATTTTACAAAATTTTCTATAGAAAATAAGTATTTAGAAAATTTTTTCTATAGAAATAAATTTAGACAAAATTTTCTATTGAAATAAAATTTTGACAAAATTTTTTTAGGAAAATGAAATTTTTGGCAAAATTTTTTTTGGTAATAAAATTTTGACAAAATTTTCTATACAAATAAAATTTTGACAAAATTTTCTAAAGAAATTAAAATTTCTATAGAAATAAATTTTGACAAAATTTTCTATAGAAATAAAAATGTATGACAAATCTTTCTATAGAAATAAAATTTGTTGACAAAATTTTCTATAAAATAAATTTTATGACTTATACAATTATTTTTCGGAGCTTACGACAGATATAGATTAAGGAACATGAGTTAATAGAGCCATTGAAAAAGAAAACCGCCAGATACAATCTAGTACACGCCGTGGACTGTACATGTTTTCGGTTTCGGGCGATGAACCTTTCCACAGCCAAAATAAGTATGTACTTCACAAATATTCTACTAGAAATTAAATTTTTGACAAAAATTTTCTATAATAGTTAAATTAGAAAAAAAAAAACAAATTTAAAAAAATACAATTTTGACAAATTTTCCGAAGAAATAAAATTTTTGGACACAATCTTTCATATAGAAATAAAATGTTGAAAAAGATTGTCGATAGAAATAAAATTATGACATAATTTTCTATAAGAAATAAAATTTTTGACAAAATTTGCTTATACAAATAAAATTTTGACAAAATTTTCTCTTAGAAATAAAATTTTTTGACACAAAATTTGACAAATTTTCTATATAGAAATACAATTTTTGGCCAAAAATATTTCTATTAGAAATAAATTTTTTGACAAAATTTTCTATACGAAATAAAATTTTGACAAAATCTTCTTATTAAATAGGAAAATTTTCGAAAAATTTGCTATAGAAATAAAAATATTTGACAAAATCTTTCTATAGAAATAAAATTTTTGACAAAATTTTCTATAGAAAAATAAAATTTTTGACAAAATTTTCTATAGAAATAAAATTTTGACAAACTTTTCTATAGACAATAATATTTAGACCACATTTTTCTATAGCAATGAAATTTTGACAAAATTTTCTATAGAAATAAAGTTGTGACAAAATCGTTCTTATAGAAATAAAAATGTCGACAAAAAATGTTCGTATAGAAATTAAATTTTTTCTCAAAATTCTCCTCAGAAATTGTCTCTAGAAAGAAAATTTTTGACGAAAATTGTTTTAAAGGGGGAAAGGAAAATTTTGACGAAAATTTTTCTAAATTGAAATAAAATTTTGCCAAAATTGTTAAATAAATAAAAATTTCTTGACAAAATTTCTCTTATAGAAATTATAAATTTGATAATTTTTTTTATAAAATAAAATTTTGACAAAATTTTCTATAATAATTATAGAATGCTGAAAAATTGTACTAAGAATAAAATTTTTACAAAAATTTCTATAGAAAGTATTTTTGGGTAAAATATTCCTCCCAAACTAAGAGCCTTCATTCACAAAATTTCCTCTTAGAAATTAAAATTTTGCGAAATATCTATAGAAATAAAATTTTGACAAATTTTTGCTTATAGAAATAAATTTTTGTGGCAAAAATTATTCTATAGAAATAAAATTCGGAAAAAAACATTCCTCCCAAATAAGAGGTACTTCACAAATTTTCTATAAAAATTAAATTTGACAAAATTTTCTATAGATTAAATTTTAACAAAATTTTCGTAAAAAAAATTAAAATTTTGACAAAATTTTCAATGAGCAAAGAAAATTTTGACACAATTTTCTATAGGATAAAGATTGCAAATATTTTCTTTAGAAATAAAATGTTGACGAAACTTTTCTATAGAAATAAAATGTTGACAAACTTTTCTATAGAAACAATATTTAGACAAATTTTTCTATAGCAATTGAAATTTTTGACAAAATTTTTTCTATAGATAATTAAAAATTTTGGCAAAATGTTCTATTTTGAAAATACATTTTTTAAAATATTCCTCACAAATGTCTCTAGAAATAAAATTTTGACAAAATTTTGATTAAAGAACAGGAAATTTTGACAAAAATTTTCTAATGAAATTCAAAATTTTTGCCAAATTGTAAAGAAATACAATTTGTGACAAAAGTTTCTTATAGGAAAATTTAAAATTTTTGACAATTTTTGTTATTTAGAAATAAATGTTGACAAAAATTTTCTATAACACATAAAAAATGTGACAACAATGTCTAAGGGCCACACTACACATTTCTCTACAAACATTTTCGTTATAGAAATAATTTTTTGTTAAACTATTCCCTCCCCAAACTAAAGAGGTTACTTCACAAATTTCCTCTAGAAATAAAAATTTTTGCAAATTTTCGTAGAGAATACAATTTTTGACAAAATTTTGCCAAAGTGTTAAAGAAATAAAATTTTCCAAATTTTTAAAAGAATTAAAAATTTCCAAGATTTTTAAAAGAAATAAAATTTTTAAAAAAATTTCTATAGAAATTAAAATTTTGACAAAATTTTCTATAACAATAAAAATTGAAAAATTGTCTAAACGGAATAAAATTTTCTACAAACATTTTCTATTAGAAATACATTTTTGTTAAAATATTCCTCCCCAACTAAGAGGTACTTTCCTCAATTTCTCTAGAATTCAAACTTTTGGCAAAAAAAAATTTTCTATAGAAATAAAATTTATGACAAAATTTTCTAAAATAGGCATACAATTTTGACAAAATTTTTGCTATAGCAAATGAAATGTTTGACAAAATTTTCTATAGGAAATAAAAATTTGGCAAAAACATTCCTCCCCAAATAAAGACGGTACTTCATCAAATTTTCTTATAAAAATTAAATTTTGACAACAATGTTTCTATATGAAAATTTTTTTTTTGACAACATTTTTTTTTTAGAATATTTTGGCCTTCAAGTGACAAACTGTGTCTTACGAGTCATATTTCGGATATCCTTAATTTCCATTTTTGTAATCTATTGCCTATGGTCTTATGGCGAAACGATGGTAAATTTCAGATACGAAATTTATTTCTATTATAAGATGCTATGTGATTGGAGTTTCTAGTTTATGGAAACAAAGTATGGATCCACTGTTTACTTGTAAGACGAGGAACAGTCCACAAGATTTACAGCACCTTGAGCGAACGTGCTCAGAAACAGCCTGAAGGAACCATCCATCTAACTTCAAGTATATTTTCAAAAATAAAAAAATCTATTAAATCGAGTCATACGCTATTCTAAGACAAAACGACTGTTCCATTTCTCCAAAAAATTAAATTTTATCGGAAATATTCTCGTAGTCACTTACTTAGTCGTATGTTCGCGGGGTCATCACTTAAGAAACTTTATTTTCATCTCCAATACTTCGTTGTAAAACTTTCGACGCTTATTTCTTTGACGTATTTTCTAAGCTAACTCGCCCGGAAAAAAGTCTGGCTTTGTTATCGCGTAAGGCACCGCGATAAATCCTTAAAAATAATTGGGGCACAACGAAATAGTATCAAAAAAAGTGTCACTGGCTTGAGTGCGCAACACTTACTCACTAAAGTGAAAGATGGTAACATTGGACACAATCAGCGTTTTCGTTGAGATTTTGTATATAAAGTGGGCAAGAAAGTTCATACCGTAAAAAATGTTGGCACCACTGCATTTTTAAAAAAGTGGCGCCAAAAAGTTTACAAATTTTATACAATTAATACACGACGATACCTTTAAATCATTGCAATTTAGTTTTTCAAAATTTCGTCTATAATTCGTTTTTTTTTGGGGCTGTGTACACAAAAGTGGTGTCGCATCAAATCAGGCATTTTCTGTTGCCAATTTTGTTCATTTACACTCCAAACGGTTGTCATCTCATTTTGTCATCACAGGCCTGTCATGTCGAGTTAAGTTTTACTTATCCACGCACCATAGTCAGTCAACTGTGCCCACAACAGCAATTCATTGCCTTTCCATGATGCTACTGAGGATGATAATGACGAGGACGATAAGAAACGATAGTGGCGATTCATACACAAAAATTGTATCAGTATGTTCTATGCTTGTTTGAATGTCCTTGCCAGTTATGCGCTTGTTGCCTTGCCCACTGATCCTTGCATGTTGGGATAATGGCGCCGTGCTAGTTGCATTAGCATCGTTAGCATAACAATGCTAGTCCAGTGTAGTGATTTGTTGAACGTTTTTCTCTCACTTCTGTCATTTGTTAATGCTGTCCATTGGTATGGGCGAGGTGTTCGTTGGTTTGCTTACTATGCCTCCTTCCTTCTGGGAACAAAGCGTGGTTTTGTTCATGCTGAGATTTTTGTAATCTAACATGGAAAACACGTGGGAAAATTGTTTAGACTTTTTTTTGATGTGCAAAAAAAAAACACAATTAAATTTTTTAAGCTGGTCAATTAAAGCATTGCGGTCTTACGGTCAATGTGTTGAAATAATAAATTGGATTTTTGCTTGAAGAATAAAACATAAAAATTAGAAAAGTGAATAAACCGTTTAATTAATTTGAAAATTTTTCTATAATTAGAAGTAGACGTATACGGGTCAACTACGCAATAAAATTTTGACACTATGTTTCTATAGAAACAAAATTTAGACAACATTTCTATAGAAATAAAATTTTGACAACATTTTCTATAGAAATAAAATTTTGACAAAATTTTCTATAGAAATAATATTTTGACAAAATTTTCTATAGAAATAATATTTTGATAAAATTTTCTATAGAAATAAAATTTTGACAAAATTTTCTATAGAAATAAAATTTTGACAAAATTTTCTATAGAAATAAAATTTTGACAAAATTTTCTATAGAAATAAAATTTTGAAAAAATTTTCTATAGAAATAAAATTTGGCAAAATTTTCTAAAGAAATAAAATTTTGACAAAATTTTCTATTAAAATAAAATTTTGACAAAATTTTCTATAGAAATAAGATTTTGACAAAATTTTCTATAGAAATAAGATTTTTGACGAAATTTTTCTATTATAGAAATAATTTTTGACAAAATTTTCTATAGAAATAAAATTTTGACAAAATTTTGTATCGAAATAAAATTTTGACAAAATTTTCTATAGAAATAAAATTTTGACAAAATTTTCCATAGAAATAAAATTTTGACAAAATTTTCCATTAGAAAATAAAATTTTGACAACATTTCATAGAAAATAAGAATTTATAGACAAAGATTTTCTATAGAAATAAATTTTGATCAAAATTTTCTATAAGAAATAAGATTTGAACAAAATTTTCTATCGAAATATTATTTTTACACAGTTTTCTAATAGAAATGAAATCTATTTTGACAAAATTTCATATAGAAATAAAATTTTGACATTAAAATTTCTATAAAATAAAGAATATTTGAGCAAAATTTTTCCATAAGAAATAAAATTTTGGACACAAATTTTCTATATAGAAATATTAAATTTTGACACAAAAATTTCTATAGAAATAAAATTTTGACACATTTTTTGAATAAAATGTCTGACAAAGATTTCCTACTTGAAATAAAATTTTGAGCACAAATTTTCCATAAGACAATAAAATTTTAGCAATATCTTTCTTATAGAAATAAAATTTTGACAAAGTTTCTATAGAAATAAAATTCTTGACAAAATTTTTCTATAAGAAATATTATTTTTACATCTTATATAATAATAGACAGTTATTCTATAGAAATAAAATTTGACAAATTTTTCTATAGAAAATAAAATTTTGAAATATTTTTCTATAGAAATAAAATTTTGACAAAATTTTATCTAAAAAATAAAATTTTTTAGAAATTTTATAAGATAAAATTTTTGACAAAATTTTTCTATAGAAATAAAATTTTGACAAAATTTTCTATAGAAATAAAATTTTGACAAAATTTTCTATAGAAATAAAATTTTGACAGAATTTTCTATAGAAATGAAAAATTTTAAATCAAAATTTTTCTATAGAATAAAATTTTTGACAAAATTTTTCTATAGAAATAAAATTTTTTACAAAAATTTTCTAAGAAATAAAATTTTGAACAAAAATTTTCTATAGAACAAAATTTTGACGAAAATTTGCTATAAGATAATAAAATTTTGACAAAATTTTTCTATAGAAATAAATTTTGACAAAATTTTCTATAGAAAATAAGATTTTGACAAAATTTTCTGATAGAAATACATTTTACAAAATTTTCTATAGAAATAAAATTTTGACAAAATTTTCTATAGAAATAAAATTTTGGCAAAATTGTCTATAGAAATAAAATTTGGCAAAATTTTCTAAAGAAATAAAATTTTGATCAAAATTTTCTATAGAATTAAATTTTGACAAAATTTTCTTATAGAAATCAAGATTGTGATCAAAATTTTCTATTGTTTGCCTTTTATAAATGAGCATAAACATAAGCTAGAATAACCTTGGAATTGGTCTATATTTTCAATTTTTGTCCATAAAAAAAAAAAAAAACAATTTTGTGTGACCCTGTCACATAAGTATTGCCTCCATTTATTCATTATTTTTACTACTCTATATATATGTATTAATTATTTTTTTCTATATGGTAAACTACTTTATATCCTTTGTTAAGAGGAACAGCTATCTCTCT
>PGFW01040496.1:0-10683 GCA_003123925.1 Haematobia irritans | reverse complement strand
ATTAAAGTGTAAATTCCCTCTTATTTTCACGTTCGTATTTTATTTATTTCATTTTTTTTTTAATTCCCCCTTCCAAATCGGATTTGTTTCACCAGACATCCTATAGCAACATATGTAATATCGTTAATGGCACCTTTTGGTTCACGGTGATCAAGGCTGTATGTATATGGCCAGGCGAGAGCGTGACATGTGTGAGTCGTGTATTGTTTGAAGTGCAATGCGTATCAGAGAAGGCATCGTTTGCCACGTACAGATGGTCGGTTTTATATTGTTTTTGAGAGTTTATGCCAATGAGATGTGTGGTAGGGTAGCCAATTGGGTAGTTTGATTCGTTGGAGTCTTGTAAAGGTTGTTTCGTGTATTGTAGTGTAGTGATTAATATGTAATTAAGTCAAGTGATCTGGTTTTGGTTAATTGAGCATATTTCTATATGATTACACATTGATCAAGTTATTTTACTAATTTGGTCGATATGGGCCAAGGTTTTCTGGCTAGACATGGAGGCTCTTAGGGTACTGTGGAATTTTGAAATTTTTATGAAATTTTTGTATTTTTTGTAGGAGGCAATTTAAGAAATGCCAAATACTTAAATTGGGGTTGGTGATTTTTGCATTATTTTCCACAATTTTCCAATAAATATGACTGACTACACATGGCTATATTTATGAATTGAGTTTCTCTTAAGACGAACGGAAGTCCTTAAATGTCCCAACAACGATACTAGTATGGGTTCTCGGACCAATATGTAAATGAGTTACAAAGCACTGGCAAGTTTAGTGAAGCGTCTATATATTGACCGCACCCAGAGAAGGAATATGATTACCTCAAACATGTTTCAAGAGCAAAATGTAATTGTTGGATGGTGACCATGTAACATTTTTATCGTACAAGCATATTCATAATCTAGCATACCATGTTTGGGACATATATGTTATTATGTTAGAACATATTATGTTTTGGACATAAACTTTTTGTAAATATAATATGCTTGGATGCGAACATATATTAATTTAGAAATAGCCTATAAACATATATGTGTTTAGAAAGAGAGACCTAGAGAGTATGCTGCTGTAAGTAAAAAATATAGACACAAAGAAAATTTCATTAATTTTTTTTTCTACCAGTTTATGCCTATGGTGAAACATAATATTGTTTAAACAATACAATACATATTCTTAGTGTTTCTGACCACGAATAATCTTCGAAGCAGAGAACCAGCAGAATTGTGTCCGAGAACAGAATATGTTTGGAGGAGAGTGTTATGCGAGAAAGCGGATTTTTAGTGTCGCGCGAGAGGGGTATGTAGAGGCCGCGAAGTACCACTAAAGCGTATTGGTGCTCCGAAGAGTGTTATAGTGATGAAGTCTGAAATAAAACGTAACGCGGAAGCGGTTTAGCCCTTAACGATATATCATTCGGGTCCACATATCGTCAATTGAGTAATTATGTACAGGTTGGGCTGTAGTAATGTAACAAAATAAGTAGGCTACAATTTTTAATTTATTGTTTGATAAGCAAAAAATGTCAAGATAAAGCCTGACAATTTTGTATTGATATAAGCTTAAGATTTTTCCTAATCAACAGAGTCAGTCTGTAGCTGAGCGAGTTACGTGATTAGGAGAGCGGCGCATAAAAAGGTCCAAGGCAGTGGGGCAGTGATCGGCAAGGAGGTGCGTTTGGCACTAGTTCTTAGAGAGATTAAGTGATTCAACGTTAGTTGAATATTTAGATGAGGACGCAACCTGAAATGCAGCCGCGAAAAATGGAATGACAGGAGGCGGTCCCAGAACGTCGCAGAGCGTTCTCGAGTATACTTGGGATTAGTGAAACAGCGTAGTACATGTGATGAGGAATGACATCGAGGCAAGGTTTTCAACACATGACACGAAGCGAAGATTAGATGAAAGACGCTGGTCTTCCAGGAATGATCTGAAAATTTTTTTTTTTTTTTTTATTGGTTGGCTGGTATTGTTAACATCATGTTTTTTTGTCTACTTTTGTGGGCGTTTTTATAACCCTCCTCCTTGGGATTGGGGTATAATTAACTTTGTGTCATCTCGTCCTTTTGTTAACAGCGCAAGTCTCGGACAGTCGAGAATACTTGCTCCAAGTCCCCATAAGAGTAATATAGTATTCTGGGTCTCGTGAAAATCTGAGCCGATCTACAGCAAGTGTCCCGGTCCGTAGCGTCTTGTTGAAATCGACGCTAACTTCCGAGCGAAAACCAAGACTATCGGACTTGAAATTTGAGGTAGGTCGATGGTATTCCGCAAATGGGGCCATATCGTGACCACTTCTTACGTAACCCCCATATAAATCCCTGCACCAAGAGATTCCTGGCTTGCGGATGCCTCTAAAAGAAGCTTATATATTCAATTCCGATCTGGCGAAATTGTACATGGTGTTGTCAGTATATATGGCCCCGTAAAGCAAACAGCCAAAATTGAAGTCGCATATCTGTCAAACTAATTTAGTTTTAGCCGCACATATAAATTGTCCCAAATTTGGTTTACCGATGCTTTTACAAGAGAAGCAACACTTTCCATCCGATCTGGCTGAAAATGTTGGTAACCGGTGCTAATATTACTGGTTTGGCATAACAACCGATGGAAGAAAAATGATCTCGATATCGGCATCTTTATTTGGTATATATACCCACCGACATATAAAACGATCCCCAGATTTGACCTCTGCTGTACGAGTCTCTTCTGTAACAGGAGCAAAATTCACTACCGATGCGGTTTGAAATTTGGTAACGCTGGTGTATATTGATATGTTCTAATAACAGAATCCGACGCGAAAATTGGGTCCATATGCGGTCCATAATGACTATGTCCTAGACTATAGTCGCCATATTAAACCGATTCCCCAGATTTGAACTCCGGGAGCCTCTTAGAGGATAGCAAAATCTCATCCTATCCGGTTTGAAATTGGATAGCGTAGAGTAGTTAAGTATATAGCCTCAAAATCACACCATGGTAAAATTGGATCCATGAATCGTCTATAAGTGTACATATTATAGGCACACCCAGTCAACCCAAGCAAAATTTGGTCGCATATCGCCAAGAAATAATGGCTACAAAAAATTTATTATTTCTGTAGAAAAATTGCTGTTCAAACAACTTTGTTTCTATAGAAAATTTTGTCACATTTTTTTTTATTTCTTATAGGAAGAATTTTGTCAAATATTTTATCTTCTATAGAAAAATTTTGTCAAAATTTATTTATAGAAAATGTTGTCAAAATTTTATTTCTATAGTGAAAATTTTGACAAACTTTTATTTCTATAGAAAATTTTTGTCAAAATTTTATTCTATATGAAAGATGTTTGTCAAAATTGCTATTTCTAGTGAAATTGTTGTCAAAATTTATATTTCTTATAGAAAATTTCGTCAAAATTTTATTTCTATACAAAAATTTCGTCAATTTATTTTCTTATTTATAGAAAGTTGCGTAACATTTGATTTCTATAGAAAATTATTGTCAACATGTTATTTCTCAAGAAAACTTTCGTCAACACGTTTTATTTCTATATAAATTTTGACGCAATTGATATGTCTCACTGGAAAATATTTGTCAATATTTGATTTCTATAGACTGTTGTCAACGTATATTATTTTTATAGCAAAATTTCGTCAAATTCTAATTTTTTTTAAAAAACAATTCGTTAAAATTTTTATTTTCTATTAAAAATTTCGCAAAATTTTATATTCATAAAAAATTTCGTCAGAATTTTATTTCTATAGAAAATTTTGTCAGACGTGCCTTTTTTTGTGTTTAATATTACCTCACGTACTTGACGGAAACTAGCAATTTAGGAGACCGGCTGTGATACAGACAGTCTTTCACATGCAACCCAAGGTAATTCGATTGTGGAGTGATAGTCCCTTTAGTATGGAAGTTTTCTATCAATTCCATAGGTGGATAAGGTACATTAAGATTCGATCTGGCCGAACTTACGTCCGGTATACTACATCAGTATGTCTTTTTTTTGTTTTTTTTGGCGTTTATCGTCGCGCGGAAAATTAATTACTGGATTATATATTATTACACATTAATACGCTTATTTGGACATCGAATGATATTAAGGAATTTTGCTATTATAAGCATTTTTGTAAAAGAAAATGCAGAACTAAAAAAGTTTTTCACAGTAAAGCTAACATTTTTGATATAATTTTACCTGCTTTGCGAGAACAACCGTCTAGTAGTAATTAATTAATGTTATGTTTATCTTCTTATAAATCGGAATATAGTTGAAACACATTAGTGGATTAAATATTGTGATTAATTTTTCTCCTTATTTTAAGAATTTCAATCATCAAAACAACATCTCTCCGCAACACACCGTACAATCGTATATTTTCAAGTGTAGGATCTATGAATCAGTGCCACAAATATGAAGTTATAAAAACTTCTACCATCATAGACAATGAAGAATTCATCCGCCCACGTGGGCAAGGCCCGCGCCGGGCTACGGCGCACGCCGGCCGCCGCAGCGGGCGGGTAGGAGAGAATCGGGGCAAGGGCGAGACGCGGTCTTCGGGATGGTGATTGAGCGCGGGCAAGGCGCGGCGTGTGCGCGCGGCCAGAGCTCCAAACAGTATAAAGTAATCTATAGACGTCGAAACCGTAGTATAGGAAGAGTTTTACATTCAACACAATGCAACGAATTTACATCACATCAAAAAGGATCTCAAGTAAGACACCCTACCATTATAGTGCAACAACAAAATGCGCTTCAAACTAAGCAAAAGCCGTAAACCATCTTGGATATAGTACAAATGAAAGTAACAGCAAAAGAAAGATTGGTAAACATAATAGAAGAGCATAAAGTGCAAGTGCATGCATTTGGGGAGTAAACTAAATTTACATTGAACGAAAACACAAGGATTATTAAAAAAGGTGAATTGCAGCAATTTAGCCATATGTGGTTTATGGACAAAAGAGGCCAATGCACACGCATGGTATACAATTGGAGAAAAATTGTCCCGATGAGGTAAGAGATCGTGTAAAAAAAATAAACAACGATTTTGTATTTCAATTATTATGGCCGAACAAGAAAAATGTGTCCTAATCCTAAAAGTTGTTTAAA
Source organism: Haematobia irritans (assembly GCA_003123925.1). NCBI lineage: Eukaryota > Metazoa > Arthropoda > Insecta > Diptera > Muscidae > Haematobia > Haematobia irritans. The sequence continues at coordinate 5,591 of PGFW01040496.1, read as the reverse complement.
TGGTCGAAATTTTTTAACAATTTATGAATTTCCGATAATCATTTTATACGCCGAGTATACCACATGACTATTACTTTAAGATAATTGTACTTTAAATTTAAAGTGGGCAGTACAGGCTGCTGTAAAACAATTACTAGTTTTGTAAGGCGTTGTCGTTAAAAAAAGATGGTCGGTAAAAAATATTTTTTGTTTTTTATTTGAGGGTTTTTTTTTTCGTTAAGTTTTAGCACGGTATGTTGTTTTGATTTATAAACATTCACATTCAATTAACATTTCCTTGTCAACTACTTTCATTTAGACTTAATTTTGCCATGTGTGGGTTTTTTTTAATTTCACCAACACTTCTCATGAATCTTGTTGAGATCGTAACTCTTGACATTGCATCTTAAACAACGTCCATTCGATATTGCCATTGCTTTAAAACACACTTTAGCCAAGAAATGTTTATTAGTATTACTCTGTTCGATAGTTTGTTTGTTGTTGATTTTGCAGCATTTTGTAATACGGTGCCTTTATAATCACCATCACCTCTCTTTTCTGGCGTTGTTTCAATCAAATAAAAACTTCACGCGTAACTTTCCTTTTTTTTCGATATTTTGTCAATAATCATCGTTAAGCTACACTAAAAAGGTGTGACGTAACTTTCTTTCTGTTTTAGAAACTGAGTGCGAATAAATTATTAATCTATTGAAAGGTGTTAATCTATAGTGCAAAATTCAATAGCTTAATTTGCCGTATGGGGTGGTACATGAGAAAAATAAATAAAACAAAAAGAACTTAAGACACGAACATGATATTAGAATCGATTTAGTGTAATCGTGAACAAATTACAGCTGAACTCTCAGGCAATATAGAGCATGAAAAGGATGTCGGAAAATAATGACAAATGAAGGAGAAAAGAGATTCGCGGTTGTCTCAAATAGAGGTGTTATTGTAGTCTTATCAGGAAACTAAATGCACAAACTTGTTTGCTCTGAATATGTAAAGATACATCCATATGTTTTGTACAACTGGCCACACAAACTGCATTTGTAAATATATTTGGAACTGTGCAAAATGTTTTGAAATGTAAGACGCATGGTACTAAAGTGACACATACAAGACTTCGGAGAGAGTGAGAAAAATGACAGGAGTACAACCCACCCACAATTTTTTAAATTAGCCTTCCAGAAAATGTTCAATCTAAGACTACTAAAATTCAAAAGACAACTCCTTTTGCTAATTCTCTAGTTCAGGTTTTTCAGATTTTGTTTCCCATGTCAGTGTCACATCGATTTTTCTTCTCATAAAGACGCCCAATAAAGGTCGGATCTAGCGACGTCGTGCCGTATGGTTGAAATCACGCTAACTTACCGAACGAAAAACAAGCTATGGATCTTGAGATACTTGACACAGAGTACCGAGCGGGATGATGCGCCAGGGCCGGCGCGTCAGCAAAAAAAAAGCGTCGCCCAAAAGTAGCTGAAAAATCGTTCTATTTGGATCCGGAGTTGTTGCGAAAATTGACGCAGTAAGCAATGAAATCGATAATTTAATATGGCTTGTCATAGGACGGATTCCAAACATTACTCAAGCAGTCGTTTTCACGTGAATTTGCTATTCACATTCTTAAGGTGAAAAGAAATTTTGTGATATTTTAAAATAAATTAATTTTTCAATTTTTTTTATGATTTTTAATGCATTCAAACGCTTGTCTGGACAACGTTTGACATCAAAAAAAATAGTTATCAAAATACCTCGCAAGATTTCTGAACGGACTTTAGAGTTTGTTTTCAGCAAAATTTAAAATAATGATGTACCAATTTTATTTAATTTAGTCCTGTTGTGTAAGCGCCTATTTCAACACACCAAAAAATTTAAATTGTCTCACTTAAAAATATTAAAAAGCGAGTTATAAAAAAATTTACTCAAATCTTCTCTGTCTGTTTAAAATAGAAACAACCTTCCATTGGGAGAACATTTTTTGGAAGTGCTTCTAAAAGTTGTGCCTTTAAAGAATAAACTTCCAACATAATTTTCTGCTGTAGTTGCTTATTGAGATGTAGGTTCTGGGTAGTTGTTATTGATGGTATTGCAACGGGGCGCATATTGGACCACTTTTACATATAGTACTCAACTAAACCGACAGAGCCCGTAGGATTTGGCTTTGCGGATCTTCTTGAGAGAAGGCAATTGTATCCGATTCCGGCTGTAATTTGTTAGGTGGTGTAAATATATGGCCTCTAAACAAACTAGTGGCAAAAATTGGTCCATATCGCTTATCAAAAATTATATTATAAAGCCTCGCCCATATAAACCATAATACCACAGATTTTAGTCTGTCGAGCCGCCTTGGAGGGAGCAAATGTGTGCAGTCAGATCAGAGTTCAGACTTTGGTATAATTTGATGAGTAATAAGTGGCCGTCTAACACTGGTGGCTGAGAGCAACCATGGCAAATTGGTACCATAATCGGTCCAAGCCCCGTTATAATTGATCCCCAGATTTGATGCTGCACGCGAGGGCATTTGTGGAGGAGCCGAAATTCAATCGAGTCGTTAAAATTTTGTACTGGTAGTGGTAGTATGAGCTGGGTCACTACAACCATGGCTAAGAAATGGTACATATCTGGCGCCATTAATTATATATTAGCCCCCATTATAACCCGATCCCGGGATTTGGGTTCGGCAGCCCTTGGAGGAGCAGATTTCAATCCCGATCTGAAATTCTCGCAATGTGTGCATCCGGCTAATCTAAACAAAAATCATTTAGATGAGTTTAACGATTTTTTTCTCAAAAGAACACAACTCTCACGGAATATTCACCAAACTTCCTTCTAGTCTAGAATTATTAATATGGGTAGATGGAGAACTCGAGTGATGCGGTGTTTGCAGGATTTATGAAGCGAAAGTACTTTACGGGGATGTCGCACATGTTTGGACACGTTGACACAAGAAGTTAATTAAGCAGAATATTGATAGATAGAGAGAGTTTTTGTTTTTCTTTGTTGGAGAAGCAGCGAGGGGTGAAGGATATGAGGTATAGAGAAGTAATTTATAGGAGCGACTCAGTTTTGCGATCTATTATTATTATAAGATTTTTCACAATATCATGAGCAAAATATACAAATGGGCAAGTGTTTTTGAAATCCAATCAGTTTCCAGAAGGCAAAATGGTAATTGATATCAAAATAATTTTTATGGTAGACCATCACTATGCAACCAATATTTATGCAATCATCTAGAGGGATTTTTGTTACGTACCATTGTTTTGATATAATAGACAAATCTTAGATTGTGTAAAGAAAAATTAAGGAGTCTCAAATATTTTGGCTTAATGCCAAATCAACAGGATATCGAAAAATCGATTGATTTTAAATAAAAATAGATAAAAGTATAGCTTTTTTTGAGAGAAAATAAATCACCGACACCTTCTAAGAATGTCAATCTTAAAATAATTCCCCACACCAATATATTCAAATGTGTTTTCATAAAATGAAAGTGACAAAATTGTTGCATGACAGGCCGTGAAAATTTGTACAGAAGTTTGCAGTTTGCGGGATTTACATCCTTGAAGACAGGTAATTTTCAGTCCCGAATACGGTAAGGAGTGGTGTGTCCTATGCCCAAATTAATCACAATAAACATGAAAATGTAGTTTAATTTTAAGAATTTTTTTAATCTAAACAATAAATTGGACATATGAACAGTTTTTTTGCACATAATACGTTAACTTTTTCCACGCTTGTAAAGAACAATTTTCATTTTCTGCAATTCAGTACATTAGTAAATTTGGTGATATGTACATTTTTTTATCATTATCATGTCAATCAAATATGTGAGTGTAAATTGGTCTTAAGCGTCATATGGCCCAAGATGTAAAATTTTATCCCGTTGTAATGGGAATGTTTTCGATTGAAACAACATCAAAATGCCCGTATGGTTTTATGTCTTAAGTCTTTTGAAATTTGTCAAATAGTAGAGCTCTTGACATGAAGATCATTGGGTTATTCATTGTGTCATTAAGAGAGAAATATCAATCCTGTATGTTTATTAAGTTTATACGAATACGAATGTGGTGGAATCATTGAATGAATTCAAAATAACATACAAAACACAAAACAATGGTTCATGATAGAGATGTGATATATGTGAGTTAAAAATTTAATCATGTTGCATTCAAAAAATGAAAACTGCTACGCATCAGCAATCCACGGTCCTCAGTATGAACTCATAGAAAGAAAAAGTAGATGACCAAATCGAAAGTTATTATCCTGACTTTTGCCATGTTTGCGATATACATATTTAGGAAGATTCTGTAACCCCAAGAAAAATTATTCAAACAGGGTCAAGTAATTTGAATTCTATCGCCAAATCTAATGCCACCATTCCCTTTCCCGCCATCTCTGGTGCTCATAGGGCGATTATTTATCCGATAAGAGTGTAGAACCTTGGTACTAAATAGTTAGAGACCACTAGAAGGAAACAGAAACCCGAAACAATGACAAAGTATTACAGGAAATTGAGTGACACAAACAAGCAACATCCTATGCCAACTTACGCCATTTGTCGTCCAATGTGTGCATACTCCATTTGAGTGGTATTTGATCATAAGAGGCTCGTTTCTGGTTGTTTTGTTTTTGGTTTTCTATAATTGCATAGAGTTATTTCTTGAGTTTTTGTTGTTTTTTGTTTTTTAGTCAAGTGATCTGGTTTTGGGTTAATTGGAGCAATATTTCTATATGATTACACATTGATCAAGTTATTTTACTAATTTTTGGTCGATATGGGCCAAGGTTTTCTGGCTAGACATGGAGGCTCTTAGGGTACTGTGGAATTTGAAATTTTTATTGAAATTCTTGTATTTTTGTAAGGAGGGCAATTTTAAGAATGCAAATACTTAAATGGGTTGGTGGAGTTTTTTCATATTTCCACAATTTCGCAATAAATTATGACTGACACACAATGCTATATTTATGAAAGTGTAGTTTCTCTAAGACGAACGGAAGTCCTTAAATGGTCCCCCCCCCCCCCCATAACAACAAGATACTAGTATGGTTCTCGGACCAATATGAAATGAGTGACAAAGCACTGGCAGTTTATGAAGCAGTCTATATATGTCGACCACAGAGAAGGAATATGATTATCCTCAAACATGTTCAAAGACAAACTGTAATGTTGATGGCGACCATTAGCACATTTTTATCGTACAAGCATATTCATAATCTACATACCATGTTTGGGACATATAATGTTATTATTCCAGCACGACATATTAACGGTCTCTTGGACATAAATGTTGTAAAGTATAATCCATGCTTGGATGCGAACATCATATTAATTTAAAATGCCTATAACAGTATATGCCGCTGTTAGAAAGAGAGACCCTAGAGAGTAGTGCTCGCTGTAAGTAACATAATATAGACACAAAGGAAAATATTCATTAATCTTTTTCACCAGTTTATGCCTGTATGGGAAACCATAATATTTTTAAACAATACAAACAATAATTCTTGTTTGCACCAACTCTGATAAATATGAGTATTCTTGAAGCAGAATATGTTGGGAGATATGTTCACAAAAGCGATTTTTTTAGGGTGTGGGGGCTACCTAC
>PGFW01040471.1:24922-40208 GCA_003123925.1 Haematobia irritans | reverse complement strand
AAAAAGAAAAAAATTAAAAAATAGTATCTAATTAACGATTTCTTAGAAATCATCCAAAAATAATTCTGTCCGTCTTTCTTATAGTGATCGGTGTGTATAAAAGTGAAACTTTATTCCTATGAAAAATTGTTTTCTTTTGAAAAAAAAAAAAATATATATATTATTATATATATATATTATATATAGTATATATATATATACTATATATATATATTATATATATATTATATATATAATATTATATATTATATTATATATATAATTATTATATTATATATATAATATATATAAATATATATATATAATATATATAATATATATATAATATATATATATATAATAATATATATAATATATATATATATTAATATATATATATATATATAATATAGTAATATATTATCTATATATATATATATATATAAAATAGAATAATTATAGTCTTTCGTTTACGTCTATGACCAAGCATGATTTCATTGTTTATGATTCTTTCTTTAGTTATTGTTAAATGACCCATTTTTTCTGCCTTTCGCCAAATACTAACATTGGAATTAATTCCACAACTGGGTCGGTATCTATTCTTGTTCGTTTAACAATTTTAGGTTTTTATTATTGTTCTTTGTTAATCTCTATTCTGCCAAGTAAAAGTAATATTTAGGTTTGTTTCTGTCCCCAATTCGAATTCTCTTACCTGTGATGTTCCTCCTTATTTGATTAAGGTCGTAAACATTTTCATGTTTTACTTCACCAAACACTTTGGTCTTACGTTTCTATTTTGTTTTTTGTGACTGGTGTAAGTCAAAGTATTCTACAACAAAAATTTTAAATTAAAAAAAAAATGTAATCATTTTCGACCTTTCGGCTTTTTTTAATTTTTATAAAAAAAACCTTCGAAGTTTTCGAATCCAATGTTTCAATTATTTGCAAAAGAGTCGTTTCAGAATTTTGAAATTAAGCTGAGTGGTTAATTCCTTAGAAAATTATAGTGCAGGCCACCGAGATAGGGTTTTTCTTTTGTTCCATCTGGCTGTACTCAGTGATAACAGTGAACTTCACGACTGTGGTATAACAATGGGCTTGAATAGTCCAAATGGCGTTTTCGATTATAATAAAATGTGCAACATTTTCCAAATTGTTTGAAAATTTAAATGACTTTGTCAATGCTTTTGTATTGTTGGCGAATTTAGCAATAAATTGAAAGGCGGCAGTTAGCATTCGTGCTGAAGTACAAATAATGGAAAATTTTTGTAACACTAGGGCAACACCTTTTTACAGAAACGAAATCGTCATAATACGAGCTTGAAATTATGGACTGTCGCTTTAGATAACCTAAACCTTCTATTAAATAATGTCTTGGGTATAAACTATTATATGATATTGTACTTTGCAATTGTGCAAAACTAATTGTTGGCAAAGCTTTCTTATAAATTCCGGGTTTTTCTTTTTAAGAGAAATTCTTATATAGCAAGGGAAGTTCGATTGGTATATAATTTCGTTCCAAAGAAAAGTATTTTTATTTTGGTGTACTTTGCTATTTGGGGAGCTCCTAATTTAAATTTTTTTGTTTGTAAAAAAAGAAAAATACTGATGCATTGTTTTATCAAATTAAAATTTATGTTTTTTATGCTCGTAATCAACTTTATTTAGTCGATTTTGACTTTTGTCAAAGGGAGACGATTTATGAAATCTCTTCAACTTTTTCGCCATTATCGCTGTTTGAAATATTCAATTGGGAATACCTTATCTTCGTTTAAAAATATTCAAATTTTAATTCAAATATTTAAATTCGTAAATATATCCTCGCATAGTTTTTATGTTTTGAATAAATTGCAATTTATTCCATTCTTTAAATTTCTAATAGGGTTCTCCATTATCATGACTGGTTTGACAATTTATGACTTTTCTAATAACCTTTTTTGTAGAAAAACACCTAGCTTGTGTTAAATATATAAGGTCCGTTTGTATGGACAACTATGCAAATTTTTATGCAAGAGGTGTTGGCCAATGTTTGACCAACACAGATTGGTGTTAATTTCGCTTGTTCCATTGTAAAGCATGCGTTTCAGCCGATTCCAGTGTAGATTGGAAAATCCTATATTTGCTTATTTCAATATAAACAGACGTGATTTCCATGTGTGAAAATTTTCACAGATTATTGTAACTTGCAACATTTGGGTAGTTAAGTAAACGTAAAATGTTATTTTAAACAGCCGACACCGCCGGTTTAGTAGTTAATAAAATCATAAATTAGTATTTCATCTGACACCAACTTAATTAAGAAATAATTAAATTAATTTCAAAATGAAAAATAATGTACAATGGAACTTGTTTTCCATGCAGATAAACAATCGAAATCTTAAAAGTTGAAAGATAGAGAGATAACATTTCAACAATCAAATCGATTAAAAATTTTTTTTGTTCATTTAATGTACAGAACCACATTTTGTTTTAAAAATTTGTTGGTTTGTTTTCACCAAACAGGTTCGATTATGGATTTATTAAATTTATAACTTATCTATTTAAAATATTTATTAATCATAATTTGTATTTAATTAGTCTTCAATATAAACGCTAATAAAATACGTGTGTGTGTCGCAGTTCTATTTTACGGTCACGCCTAGTGTGATATTTTGTTAGTAAGAACATCAGACAATCATAGCTAAAGATGGAGAATTCGTTGGTGTTGAATAAAGAATACCCGATATATTATTCAATGGTATAGCATGTTTAGTTTTGCGCATATATTAACTCGAAAATATTTAGAGAAGATAGGGATATCGAATCATTGACTGTTTGTACCTGTAGCCTATACTCTGTGAAACAAGATAGGTTTGTAAAATCCATAAGTGACGTAGGGTGTCTTTGGCATATACACATTTTTGTAATGAAAGTCGCAGTTCAAGTCATATCTACTCGAAATTTGGCTTGAACCCTTTTTGTTGGGTCACAATCGATCCGTATTAATTTAGATAGAAATCGATTCAGAATAAATATTGCTCACATTTATATTTTTCGAACTTATGTGACCCCACACCCTCACAAAAAATCGCTTCTGTAACATATACTCCCAAACATATTTTGCTTCAAGCATATACATTTTTGGGTATTGCCCAAACATTTATATGTTTGATCTCTTCCAATATAATAATGTGTTTTGAAAGCATATTGGTCTAAAAATATATGTTTGGTAGTTAAAGGTGGTGAGAGAGTGTGTGTGATGTGTGTTGCCATCCCTAAATTCAAAGTGAGATGTTTGATCTTCTAAGAATAAAACAATATGGTATTATGTGTAACATATAATATGTTTTGGAAGATTTTGCACGCAGGCAAAATATTTATGCTTAAAAAAGAATTCTCACAAACATATTGTGCTCAGAATTTTATTTATTTATTTTATATATTTAACAATCATAATGATAAAAAAAATATGAAAATAACAGCGTAATATGGTGTAACAACATAGTTTCCGACCTGAATGCTCAATATTTTGTTTCTGCCTAATTTGTATATTCCCCACATCTTTCTCACTCGTCCACGTTTTTTTTAGTTGCTTAGCACCTTTTTTCTGTAATTTACAAACATTATAGAAGAAATTATTGTCAATTTTATGATTTTTTATTTTATTTAAATTTTACTTTTGCCGGACGGTGAATTCGAACAGCGAACGCACACAGTTTTGTAAGGATCAATAGAAGTAGTGATCAATGTTGCCCAAGGAAAAATAAAATGTTAATGTATTTGTAAATAACAAGCACAACCACCAACTAATTCAATATCGCTTCCCTGTTAAATAGCGTCTCGCAAGTTAATAACACATATTATGTTTAAATAGTCTATTTCTAAATTAATATAATGTTTGCATCCAAGCATATTATATTTTACAAACATTTTATGTCCCAAAACATTAATAGTGTTTAAAATTAACATATATGTCCCAAAACGAATGTTATGCTAAGTTTAATGAAAGCATTATATGGCTTGCACTCAAAATGATATTGTGTTTAAACATTTGTGTTTCCAAACATAAAAAAAAAAAAAAAAGAGAAAAAAAAATAATTTTATAGCCAAACATATGAAAAACAGTTCTTTTTTCATCCGTGGCAGAGGCGATCCACTCTAATCAGCAAAACAAACTCATTATCCTTAAAAGCCTGACTAGAAATTCTAATATACTATAAAACAACTGAGACTACAATACTAGTCGATGTATTTCTAAATATGATCAGAATTTTTATTAAATGGCCACAGATGCAAACTTTTGTACTTCCGAATTTACATAAAACTTCGGGACAGAAAAAGTAGAATTATGACGTTGTAATGAACGTTGTACAAAACTCGATCTTAAATCAGTTCAAACATTTAGATATTACGCTCTATATTACTTACGATTTGGCGCAATTATGGTAAAGACAAGTCTCATATATTATTCCGGACTTCTCAACAGATTTTAAAGCCGAATTTTATTTAAAAACCGGGTTCAATTTAGTATATACTTAATATAAGTATCGGCGAATGGTTGGCGCAGTAAAGTTAAACAAGTATATACGGGCCGTATAGTTGTCCAGGCCGAACTTATGGTACAACTCCACCATGGATTGGGTAGGAACTTCCTTAACTAAAAGGCTGTCATCCCACTAATCGAATTACTTGGGTTGGCGATAAACACTTGCGCGATGGCAGTTATCGTAAACTTTTTAACACTTGTCTTCTAGATTGTAAGTTAGCCATACGGGTTATAGTATTAAACAAAAAAAGGCGATTAATACGTAATATAATATATTCGACAAAAAAAAAATTTTTACAGAAATTTCTATAGAAATAAAAACTTGGAACAAAATTTCTTTCTATAGAAATACAACGTTTTTGACCAAAAATTTCTATTAGAAATGAAATTTTGAAACACAACTTCTAAAAATACGTAATAGAAATTTGACAAAATTTTCTATGGAAATAAAAGTTTGGTAGATCGTATTTTTTGGCGATATGGACCCAATTTTTGTGTAATAAGTCATCGGCTATATATAAGCTAAAGACTAAGATATTGACACAATTTTTACAGTGGCTGTTAGAGGCCAATTATATTGACAAAATTACGCAAATTTCAAACCGCATCGGAATGACTTTTGCTATATATAATTATGGACCGATATGGACGCGAATTTGCATGTTTGTTAGCATACATATTACAAACACCATGTACCAAAATTCAACTGTGATCGGATGAATTTCAGCTCCGTCCAAGGGCTTCCTGAGGTCAATCTGGGTATCGTTTTTATTATGGAGCTATATATAATTATAACCTGATATGGACCGAATTTTTCCAGTGCTGTTAGAAGATCTAATATACTAACACCAGACGTACTAAAATTTTCAATTGGATGGATTGAAATTTTGCTGCCTCCAAGAGCTCCGGAGGTCAAATCTGGGGATCGGTTTTATATGGGGCTAATATATAATTATAGACGCGATATGGAACCGATATTTTTGCTGGTTGTTAAGACGGCGTATACTAACATCAGTACCACATTTCAACCGGATCCGGATCAATTTTTTCCCCTCCAAGAGGCTCCGGAAGGTCAAATCTGGGGAATCGGTTTATATGGGGCTTAATTATATTATTGAACCGACATGGAGCCAATTTTTGGGGCATGGGTTGTTAGAGACTTATACTAGCCCAGTACTAAATTTCAACCGGAATCGGATGAATTTTTGCTCCCCTCCCAAGAGGCATCCGGAGTCAAACTCTGGGGATCGGTTTATATGTTGGAGCTATAATATAATTTATTGGACGCCGATATGGACGCGAATTTTTGCATGGTTGTTAGAGCCGTGTACTAACATCAGTAGCCAAATTTCAAACGGGATCGGAATTGAATTTTGCTGGGCTCGGGAGGCTCCCCAAAGCCAAATTTGGGGATCGGTTTAATATGGGGGCTAATCGTAAAACCGTGGTCCGATATTGGCCGATTTTCAATAACCATCTCGACCTACATCAAGTAACAACTACTTGTGCCCAAGTTTCAAAGTCGATAAGCTTGTTTCGTTCGTAAGTTAGCGTGATTTCCACAGACGACGACAGCCGAGACGGAAACGGGAACCGGACATGCTTAAGATTCGACTTCAGAATTTCACCACGACCCAGATATAATATACTTTATGGGGTCTTAGAGCAATATTTTCGAATGTGTTACAAACGGAATGACAAAGTTAATATACCCCCATGCCCTATGGTGGATGTATAAAAATATGCAAATCACCTGGGCCAAGACTGCATTATATTCAATGTTTGTAATCAATGTATGGGTTTCAATTTAGTCCCGTCTTCTTCAACTTTGATATAAAGAGGATGCTACAATATTTTATCTATATGTTCTGAAATCAGATCTCTGTCTTCAACATATTTCAATCCTTAATTTGCCTTTGTTTCTTCTTCTCCCCATACATCTGCCTCGATAAGTGGACAATTTCAGACCCAAGAATTCGAATACTGGGTTATAGTAGATTGGTGTTGTTTGAGACCTTTAAACATTTGTGTTTTGACTCCATTTATTGTAAGAAGTAAATGTAAATCCTTCAGAAGACCCAGCAATAAGAACGGATATTACCATTTCGTTTAAAAATCTTTGCAATAATTCTCCCCATACTCCCAAGTAACTCTTATATACATACGCAATTATTATATAATTTGTAGCTTTATCTACATGCAAGTATCTCATCGATTTGCGATTTAGCCTAATCGAAAGAAAAAAGGTTGATTAAATTCTTTCCATTTTTTATGGTACAGTTTCATGTTTGCCATTGAATAATTCGGTATCATGGAAGCCATTATCAGTATAAATTCGCCCTTGGCATTGATTACAGACGGAACAAATGATGGAAGACAATCAGGCCCAAAAAGGAATAAAATATTCAATGCATCAATGAGTTTTGGCAGGCCATAGCGCATCCAACTTTCCATTCATTAAAAATATTTTAGTTACATACAAACAATATTGAAAAAATTATGCAAAGTAATAGGACGTCGACGACAATTATGGATATTGATTTTGTAACGTGAAGCTTTTTATTTTCAATTTATGCTTTTGGTCCCATTTGTACAGATATTTTATGAAATCTTCTCTAAATTTAATATTTTTCATTGTTTTTAATTAGAACTACGTTTTTATTTATCTATTTTTTTTGAGATAGAATATTCTGCGCATGTCCTGGCAGCATGCGTAACGATTTTTTTTACCGGTTTCTTGCTTATAAAGTACAAAAAAGAAAAAATCACAGAAACCAGACAATTTTCTCAAATAATGGAATATTCTACAGTTTTTTATTGTTGTTAGAGCTTTAGTCCATATGTTTTCTTTGGCTGGATCTCCTGTGATGACTCATAATTGAGTGTGGAGTAAAGTTCATTATTGCCTCCCCAAAACGCATATTTCCCCCAATATTTTGTTTTTGTTGGAGAGTATAAGGACATAATCAGGTTGCATAATAAAAACCTACTATGATATCAAAGGACTCTTTTGGGCGTGTTGGAAGAATGATATGAAAGAAAAAGGAAAAAACTTGACTAAACATGGCAATATTCTGCTGACACACTGACACTCTTCGAGAGCAACTGTCCCCAATGACAAGTGACAGCTGAGAACATAACATTCGTTTTCTACCAACATCCCCTAGCATAAACAGTGATTTTCCCCAAACTTGTATTTCTTGCTCTACATTGTGTTTGGAAGAATATATGTATATGTATTGCACTATAATGAGAATACAGTAACAAGCGAGAAAAAGTACATTTTATGCATACGGCAGAGATTTGTATGAGTTTCAAGATAAAATAATATAAAAGCGTTATAAAACTCTTAAATAAAATTTACTAATGAACAGTTGCAACACTTGCCAGAAGGGTAGGGATGCAATTTAGATTTTACATTGAAATATAAAATAAAAAGTTTTTCTCGAATAATTGAATATTTTTATTTACATCGTTGTTAAGTTAGATTCAACAGATCTGCTTGTTTGATTATAATCTTACCATATGAAAGATAACGAATTCGGATTTCCCAAAATGTCTTACTAAACCCAAAAATTTTGGTACGTTGAGTCACAATATTTATGAATAGTCTAAAGGTAAGCTTTTAAGCCTAGCGATGGAAGTCACCGAGGTTCAAATTGGGCATACCTATTCGATTCAAACACTATATAATAATAATAAACAGATGGAAATATTACCGCCTTTAATTAATTGATTTTGACAAGTTATCTATTAATGCTACAGTTGTACTTCAAAATGTACAGCTTTTTTAGCTACTAAAAGGAAAGTTTTAAAATTCCCTTGCAGAAATTCCATGTACATTGATATATACTGCAAATTTTTTAGCCTGCTTTAAAATCCAAATGAACTATTTCATTTCAAGTGTTTATTGAACTACAAAATAAATCTTTCAAGTGGAATTTAAATGGATTTTTGCTACTCGCATTTACTTTTTCAATTTGTGTTCTTTCCTTTGCCTTTGGAAGACGCATTTTCGATATCGTTCACCTCTTTATATGGAAGTAAATTTGGTACTTTCATTAGAGACCTCTCAGTTTTGGTGGCGTTGCGCACCTTAAATGGTAAATATTTTCACTTGGTATGAAAATCTCAATGCCATAAGAAGAACTTTCTTTATAATAATAACACTTTGCTCTCACACCTACATTCACATGTATTGTATTTCCTATAAAACCACACGAAACAAACGGCCACTAAACATGCGCACACAATATGCAATCAGAGATCAATAACGCGTAAAAAAGTGGGAAACGTAAGCCAAGGTGGAAAAAAATTACACGGCTTACATTTATGACGTTAATGTGGTCTATCTTGCCACCACTCTTCGAGTCAATTTGAGCTTTTAATCATCCAACAATGCTCTCAATCGATAACATCATGTTATGTTCACGTTTCTACACAGTGAAGGATGAAGAAATGCTATCGATCTTCTTCCCATGTAAATGATCGACAAGTAATAGGTGTTTATGGATGGTTGAATAAATAAACACTCTTGACTCAACCATAATATTGACCTAAAAGCCTGCCTCAATTGCTGGCTTACTGGTAATGATGTTTGCCTATTATTATATTAAGTTATTTATTATAAAAATAAAACAAAAATTAATTAATAATTGGCCCGCCGCATTATGTACAATTTGTGGCCGCTATGTCCGTGTCTGAAGTACATTACTCAAAATTTTGAACATGCGAATTTTGAGTTCATTACAGTTAGATTTTTATGCTAATTCAATAAAAGTGGGTTTAAATTGGTAAAATTTATAATATAGATTCAAATTTAATTATTCTGTGTAAAAAATAAAATTGACTTTTAGGGCCACTTAAGCCAATTTAAACTCTAATTTATTTAATTGACAGTTTTTTTTAGCATCAAATTTTCCCATTATGACAAAGTTTCGCTTGGCCTTTTTGTGTACGTTAGATTAAATTAACAGAGATTTACTAAAATTCGTATTTCCACAAATTGTTCAGAATTTTTTAGAATTTGTAAAATTTTAACACACCATCATGAATTTTTCGTATGGCGCTAAAGACTATTTTTGCATATTTTAAACATCGCAAATTTTTGTTAAATTTTTTCTAAAATTAACCTCCATTTCCTCCTGTTGGGTATTTCCGGTAATATCGGTTCCCATCCAGATTTTACTCGTTTTGTAAATCGTTCTTGGTGCCTCCGAGGGTCTTAAGAATTTCCAATGAACCAATTGTCAAATATAAAATTAATATAGTTAAAATAGATTTTACGTGATTGAAGAAAAACACAGGTTTTATATTAGTGTTTGCAGCGGTATTGGTGTAGGGGTATAAGTAGTAGGCACTCTTGATTTTGATTGTTTTCTATCTTGTTAATAGTAACATTACAAATGTTTTTCATCTTCTTGTTAGAAATTTGAAATTTGACTAAAACTATCAAAGAAATCGAATTAAAATATTGAAATTTGAACATAAATTTTTTTTTTTTTCGTAAAACAAATTTTGTAACAGCAATACCTCATGAATAAAGTACCGATTATATGTCAACAGTGGAATAAAGTTGTAATTTAAGGGTTTTTTAATTAAACGCGTGTCTTACATATGAAAACGAGTTTCTTTATTAGTTTGTTCCACATATTCAAAGCTAAATTGCGATATGTGAAGTTAGTTATCGAGATCCATATGGGTCTTGTTTATTAATTGAAAACTGTGATATTTAAAAATAGTACATTTGGTCTTACTAATATGTCTGGGCTGATAATATTCATGAATGGACGTTTTATTTCCTATTTTCTGTAAAACTTTAGTAGCTAAATGGACTTTGAGTACATGGACACAAACGTGGCCAATGTTAGAAATGGAAAATGAAAATCAGAATATTCTTATTTTGGAGTGGAAAAATAACTTCTACTACGTAAACAAATATAATTTCATTAAAAAACTTTTTCCTACACTTTCTGTGTGGTTTGATTATGACGAAGGATGTTGGTATAGACTGTATGCACTATAGTAATGTTAATCAATACCCATTGCCAAGGTATTGTTATATTATCGATTTATTCTAGCGAACTATGAGAAAGTGAAATAGGAAAGTAAAAACCAGAAAAGAAGTTTGTCACTACTTTAGTTTTTGTCGGAACTAGAAAGCTATTCATGAGCATATGTTGTATTCCATGTTGTTACTATTAATATTCCAGGGGTAATAATTCATAGAAAGTCCATGAAACAGATTTTAAATATATACTGAGTAATACAATTGTTGTATATTAACGTAATTGCTTTTGAGATTTGCATCATTCGTTTTTTCATTCATTGTTCCATTCATCTAAGCCATGTTCTAAAAAGTCTAACCGTCGCAAATAACGGCGTTTTTCCATTGAGAATCATGATGAGAACGTTGAAGTCAACAAATTTTCAATTGTTTTCAGTTTCTGAAATTTAATGGAACTATTATTTTGTCCGAAAAAAATATCTCAAAATCTATGTGTACTACGTCTAACAAATGTCCTCTATTGTCTTTATTACTTTGGCCTGAAAACATTTATATCATGTAGATTGAATACCATATCGAGTAGTAAACGTTTACCAATGATGTAATATCACACAATTACTGGATTTGGATTCTGTCGCGAAAAGATCAACTGACCAATGGAAAGCAGCAAAAAACACTCAGTTTGTCCACTTTGGTAAGATTAAACGTCAATCACAATTGACCAAATTTCAATTCATTTTCGTATTATCAAGCCTTTTTAATTACAAATGTTGATCCATGCACAAAAGTTATTCTAATAAAACGAAAGCCTGCCAAATTTGGAGAGTATTCAATGATTTTTCACTTAAAAGTGCACATGTGCCACCCAACAAACATTTACTATAATCTCTCTTGTTGCATTCTGCATGTACTTAAAAACGCAATTAAAAATATTGCAATGCTTGAGTGTGAAAGAAAAGTGATTCAGATTGTGCAAGATCCCTTTTTAAAAATGTTATAGAATTAATTTTCGCACTTGTCTATAAGATGGTTTGTAGCGAAAATTATGAAAATTCGGTGCGTATAGTCGTACATCGACGTCCCATTACAATCGGTATTGCGTTCTGGTGAATACATTTAATGCTTTTCCATTTAGAAATCACATAAAATAAAAACAACAAACAAATATGAATAAAATAACTATGTACTTGTGGACTCGAATGTATGTAGAAATGTACAAGTTTTTGCCCATCGATGTGCTACATACATAAGAACTACCATGAATATTTAGTTGATGTCTAAGTAGAGACTCTTGAGAAACACAAGTTGCCGGAAGCAACATGATGTATATGTGTGTGTATTGGTTGTAAATTAATTATAAACTTTTACTCGTGAGAATTCCCCAACTGCACAGACACAAAAAACGAGACACACGAGAACATTCATCACAACAAACAAACATAAAAATTTGGCAATACAATAATGAATTTTGTGCTCAATGCAAAATGGATGTCAATTGAAATACCCGGATTCACTAAATTGTATAAGAAACTTTTAATTATATATTTTCGTCTGGAGATGGAAAATTGTTGAATGATTGAATATTCCTGGCTAATAGTACTAGCATTTATCACTTCAAAATGAAACCTTTTACACTTTCAAATGAAACCTTTTCAAATAATCAATGAAAACCTTTATTCAAAATCAATGAAACCCTTTCAAATAATACGAAACCTTTTTCCAACTAAGATGAAACTTTTTTGCAAATCAGTGAAACATTTTTCATTTTTCAATTTAAACTTTTTTCAAATCCCAATGAACTCTAAAACAAGATAAGTGCTACTGATGGGATGAATTTTTAAATTAACCAACAATAATTATTTCGATAAATTTTTAATCACTAAAAAGCAAAACTACACTTTTTTGTTAAAACATTTTGTTGAAGGATTATGCTTACTTATCTTATTGTATACTTAACAAATTTCTTTTTCAATGTTTTTTAGGAATGTAAGACTTCTTAAATCAAAACTTTTCTTATTGAATATATATACAATACATTTAGTTCATCGATTGATTAGGACTTAAATTTAAATAAGAATTAAATTCCTACAAGATTAAATTCAATAAGAATTACAAAATATGAATTAATTATTTATATTAATAATTATAATGTAATTTAGAAACAGTGTAATAATTAACAGCATGATTTATACAGCTTAAATTCAAGTGCAAGTGGTTGTCGGCTGTGGAATTTTTCAAGACCATGTTCCATAACATAATTTTAGGCAATTCTGTTTTGAATTTAACATGTTGAATTACTTTCCTCGATAACTTGTTTACGTTAGTTCAATTCCTATATTTGCTTAGGATTGAACGTGCGTGGAATTTCATTCATTGGAGAAATGCTTTCTCAATGGGGTTCAGGCATGGAGAATATGGTGTAGAAAACTTTATGATACATCCTCTGAAAATTACCATGTTTGCGATATGCCTGGCCTTTATGTGATACGTGCATCTGTTCCATTAATAATGAAAGATTTTTCCACATGCGGGTTCATTATTTTCGCAGAAGCTGCCGTCCATAAACATATTAAATCGTTCAGCATTCACTCGTAGAAATGGATACGAGAATGGGTGACACACCTACATGTTTATAGCGTTGCAGAAATCCATGTGACATTTCGAACCTTTGACTGTTGGAACAACAATGGCGCTCTGGTCCTTCCTGGATCTGGCTTGAAGAATCTTCTGAGATGTAGGTTAAACCCCACTCATCGACGAAGATTAACTTTTCCCGTGCTGTGGAACCCCATTGTGTAAATTCGTTTGCATTTAATTTTTCTCTTAATTGAAATTGTTCGTTCACGTAGTTTTCATTCTAATCATCTCAATCGAAAGCTAATTTCAACGTGTTTATTTGAGCTTTTCTGAAGCGGCATATATAATGGATGTTAATGAAATATTTATGCCCCTTTTCTCGAATAACTTAGTTTTTATAGTTTTCAATGTAATTCCAGGCTCCACGTTCCCATATATTTTCAATCAATAATATGTCGTCCGGTAATAATGGACCACCGCCGTTATCTACACGTCCTGCTTACGCAAATCTTCATTTCTTTTATACCGTTGATATATTTTCCTTTTTTTTGGTCGTTTATAATAGATAATGGTGAATTGGAAGAACTCACATAAGTTAAAAAAATAAATAAAACTTTTTTCTAAGCAATATATACCAGAAAATCTCTATCTGGTTTTCGAATTGAAAACCTTTAATGCGTTTTCCACTAATATGACAAAAGTCCACTACACTCCAACATTTTCATTGATTTTTCACACAAAATATGGGTAGTACTATTTTGCAGTTGGGTCTTTGTGTTAAAACTATTATTCCTTTCATTAATGTAGTTATTATACCCATCGTGATTATCATCATCACCATTGTCGGCACACGTGACTCACCTCCTTTTTGTTTGCGTGGCATACGAAAGGAATTCCATAGAAATGAAGATTTTTTGCGTAAACCGCTGGGAGCCTTAAATATATCCATTTCACTGCCACTATTGGATGTGACCAAAGCTGCTGGTGTTGTAGCTGCGGCGACTGCGGAAGATGTTGTTGACGAGGTCGTGTCCCTAACTGATGTGCAGATATCCGTTGCACCAGCGACTGCTGGTGATGATGCAGTTGTGGAAGCAGGTGCATTGGCATTCTGTAGACATTGGGATGATGGAGTTGTAGCATAGAAAGATTTTCCCAGAGTTCGATATTTCTTATCACTTGTAATGTTGTTCTTACAACCACCACTAGAGGGATTTCCACCACCAATTTCACCACTGGAACTCTTACTCATACCATCACTGTTTACATTGCCACCACCTCCGCCATTGTAACGTATTCCTTTTTGCTGCTGGAGGGGTGTTTTCAGTGATGTGAACGTCATATTTCGCGAAAATTTCTTCTCACTTGCCGACGAATATTCATTTAATTTTGGCAGTTTGGAATTTTTATGATTTTTTAACATTTCTAAGGATTTTTTTGTCTTAAAATCACTACCCGATGTAGGAATACCACCACCATCAACAGTTGTTGACCCTGTTGTTGTTGTAGTAGCCACGGACGTTGACGAAGTCGTGTGAAGGCTCTGTGCTGAACCATAGAATAATGAAACGAACTCATTGAGACCCATGTTAGCAGAGCGGCCAAATACCACGATACAAATTCCTTTGCTTCAGAGTGTGGGGAGAAGAGAATGTGAAATGGAATTGGATGAAGTCACCTTACAATAGGGGTTGATTATTGGTTCTCTGCTAAACTCCTTCAGCTAAGAGAAAGCTGTAGGGAGCACACTGTAAACAACGAGAGAGTTTCTCTTGTGGGCCAAAAGGAAATTGAAACTTGGCTCTTTTGTTTAGCCACAAATTCTGCTGTTTTGTGTTTACCCGCCTAACGTATTGTCAATGTCTCTCAAACTATATTTTCAGCCAATATAGTGTGCTAGATGTATATGTGAGGGTGGGTATTTCAATTGTTGCCATACTGCCTTTCAAGCATTTTCATTTGCGATTTAGATTCGATTTTCCGTTTTTGTTTGGCTTTTTCCTTGTTTATGCCTTTGAACGATTATGATTTATTCAACCTGAGATAGCCGTCAACCGGCTCACTGTTCTCTATTGAGTCCGTATTTCACTTCTCTGTAGCTGTCCAATCAGTCAGTCAAGTTCATTTCACTTCAGGCGTTTGTACGTTAGCTGGTTCGTTCATTCACAACTGCCAACCGTTGGCAAGCGTCTGTTTAA
>PGFW01040467.1:0-12416 GCA_003123925.1 Haematobia irritans | reverse complement strand
AGCCTGAATCTTAATCGGGCATAAGAGCCAGCTTTAACCTAGCCTAACCTGACTTTAGCTTACTTAATATCGTTTACAGTTGGTCTGGTACTTCCATATATTCTCTTTCTTCAAGCTTTCCGTTCAAATAAGATGCTAATACATCCTGGAAATAAATTCATTTGATGTATTTCCAGATTAAATTCTACCTTAGCGGTAGGTGCTAACAAACGTATAGAGTATGATCTTGCAACCGGAGAGTACGTCTCAAGAAAATCTTCTCCAGGACGTTGTGCATAGCCTTTAGCCAAAAGACGAACTTTCTTGCTAGTACCACCAGCTTCGTCATTTTTTGCTTTAAAAACTAATCTATTCCCTATAATTTGCCTATCATTTGGACGTTCAACAATTTACCAAGATTTATTAAAAATTAAAGCTAAATATTCACTTTTCGATTGCTTTCATCCAATTCTTAGATTATGGCGTTTCCATAGCTTCTTTTATACTCATAGGATCGGACTAATTTTATAAATAATCTAATTCGCATTCTTCTGATTGTTCAAAATAAATGTTCTTTTCTTCTACTTCAATTACTTTGTCTGAAGTTCGAAAAATCTTTCTTGGTCGTCCATGAAGACCTAACTTTTGTAGTTTCGGGCGTCCCCTACCACGTTTCTTTCTATGGGCAAAATTTCTCAAAATTGTATTTCTTATGGGGAATTTGCGTCAAAATTTTACTTCTATAGAAAATTTGTCAAAATTTTATTTCTATTTGAAAATATTCTCAAAAACTTTTATTTCTATAGAAAATTTCTGGTCAAAATTTTATTTCTATAGACAATTTGTTTAAACTTTTATTTCTATAAAAAATTTCGTTAAAATTTTATTTCTATAGAAACTTTTTCCAAAATTTTATTTCTATGGAAAATGTTGTCAAAATTATCTTTCTATAGAAAATTTTGTCACAATTTTATTTCTATAGAAAATTTTGTCAGCATTTTATTTCTATGGAAAATTTTGTCAAAATTTTATTTCTATGGAAAATTTTCTCAATATTTTATTTCTATTGGAAATTTTCTCAAACTTTTAGTTCTATAGAAATTTTTCCCAAATTTCTATTTCTACTAGAAAAAATTTTTCTAAAAATTTTCTATAGAAATTAAAATTTTTGAGAAATTTTCTATAGAACTAAAAGTTTGAGAAAATCTCCATAGAAATTAAAAATATTGAGAAAATTTTCCATAGAAAATAAATTTTGACAAAATTTTCCATTAGAAATAAAATGTGACAAAATTTTCTATAGAAATGAAAATTGTGACAAAATTTTCTATGAAGATAATTTTTACAACATTTTCCATAGAAATAAAATTTTTGGAAAAAGTTTCTATAGAAATAAAATTTTAACGGAAATTTTTTATAGAAATAAAAGTTTAACAAATTGTCTATAGAAATAAAATTTGACCAAAATTTTCTATAGAAATAAAAGTTTGAGAAAATTTTCTATAGAAATAAAATTTTGACAAAATTTTCTATAGAAGTAAAATTTTGACCAAATTCCCCATAGAAATACAATTTTGAGAAATTTTTGCATAAGAAAAAATTATTGTTGTAATAACGAAGCAGATCCACTTTTGTTAGTTTTAAGTTACTTTATGTTTTTTGTTTAATCACTCATAACCGTGTGAATTTCAACATGATTGCTTTTCGATGTATAGTCTCTAAATCATTCAAAATACACATTTTTTCATCCATCATTTAAACTGTCAAATAAATAAACTTTATATTCCAACTGCCGTTTAAACATTTTTAATAGTCTTATGGACCAGAATGGCAAGATGTAATTGGAATTCGTGTAAAATAAAAACGGAAAACGCGAAGTTATTTTCAATTCGTCTAATCGCGAAGTTTGTTGTTTAAATTTTGAGGAAATTGCGGCTGTAGTCCGCCTATAGAGCCTGTTGAACGCGGAAAACCATACACGTGGAAAATGCAAATGAACGAGGCCAATTTTAACAAAAATGATTGTGTCATACGTGGATGAAAGACACAATGTCCGCGCGATCTGTAGAAGAAGCAAATGAAAAGGCGAAAGATCAAAAGCAGCAGCGATATAACTCTTTTCGCTTGAGTTCTTTCCCGAATTGGGCTAATACAGAATGTCAAACAGCAAGACAAATATGGTAAGGCTGGAAGTACATATCAGTGCCGAAGGCCCAGCTGGAGAAAGTGCCAACATTTTCTTTACTAAAGAAAGTCGCATATCTCCGGTGTGCGAAAATGGAGGACAGTTCGAACATCTTAATGAATTTTGACGCGATCAAAACTTAAAGAAATTGGTGTCATAATTGTGTGAGAACTTGGCAATTTTGCTATTAGAAGTCCCAACGAGTTCTAGAACTTTAGGTGTGACTTAAAAACTGAACGTCCCAGAACCGGGAATATCTTCGTGTGAAAAATTTTGGAAGAATCTGAATCGCAAAAATCAAAAGAGGAAAACGATCAAAGTATTAACTGCCAATGTATGCCAAGAAAATAATAAAACCAGAGTCAATCAAAAAGAAATTTAGCCGGTAACTGTATTTAAATGTGAAAACAGGTCCACTTTCGAAAATTATTGTGAATGAGGATTCGATAAAATACACAAAGTGCAAAATATTGTTAGTAGGGACATAAAGATCCAAATGTGAGTTTTACATCTACCGAATCGGGATTACTGAGTTTTAATGACCAAACGAAATGGTGTTTAGACAGTGGATGTACATCACATATGAGTGCTAGAAAAGAAATTTTCAAAGATCTGTCAAATGTAAATAAAACGCTTAATTTGGCTAATAATGATTCTACAAAAATTAGTGGTGTTGGCAATATCGAAATGTTATAAACAATGACGGTACTAATACAAATATGAAATTAAAAGATGTTTTATATGTGTCGGATCTACGCACAAATTTATTGTCAATTTCGAAAATTACTGACAATGGCTATGAAGTGAAATTTCGTAAGAAAGATGCTGTAATAACCGATAATAAAAATAAAGTGTGTCTTCGTGCCGAAAGAGTGGGAAATTTATATTATCTCAAAAATTCTGAAAACATTGCAAATTTTGCGGAGCCAAAAACCGAAATAGACTTATGGCATAACAGAATGGGACATTTAAATGAAAATGATTTGAAAAACATGGCAAAAAGTGGGGACATTTATGGATTAAATTTTAAATTAGATATGAAATTATCGACATGTGAAGTGTGTATAAGCGAAAAGCAAACACGAGCTAGTTTTCCAAAGAATACTGATCAAAGGAGCAGTGAAATTCTCGACATAGTGTATAGCGATGTTTGTGGTCCTATGAGATGTGTATCCAACGGTGGTGCAAAATATTTTGTCACATTTATAGATGACAAAACACGATGGTGTGAAGTATATTTTCTGAAAAATAAGTCAGAAGTTTTCTCCGTTTTCAAAAAATACAAAGCTTCAGCAGAAAATTACACGGGTAGAAAAATAAAGGCACTACAGACGGACAATGGCCGCGAATACTGCAATCGTGAATTTGATGTTTATTGGAAACAAATGGAATTAAACGTCGTTTAACAACACCGTATACGCCGCAGCAGAACGGAACGGCGGAACGTAAAAACAGGACATTAGTTGAAATGGCGCGTTGTATGATGAAATATGCTGATTCTCCGCCATCATTCTGGGCAGAAGCCATACATACCCGCATGTTACATTAGAAATAGATGTGTTACAAAGACAAATGGTGAAATACCATATAAATTGTGGACTAAGAAAAAACCGTCGGTACAACATATGAAAACTTTTGGTACTAAAGGATACGTTTTAAATAAAAATCCGTCGAAAGGAAAATTTGAGTCTCGATCTAAACCATGCGTACTAGTCGGATATTCGTCAGAATCAAAAGCTTATCGAATGTGGTCAAATGAAATGAAAAACGTTATTATCACTCGAGATGTGAGATTTATAAACGAAAGAGGATTTAAAGGAAATTTTGAAGAGTTTTACGAAAATATTGAAGTAGAACTTGAAACTGAAATGCAAGAAACTGAAAATCAAAATGAAAGTGAAAATCGTTTTGAAGAAAATATCAGCAATGAAGAAGAATGGAATGTTGAAGATGCCGAACCTTCTGAAAAAATTGTTAAACGTGGTAGGGGACGCCCGAAACTACAAAAGTTAGGTCTTCGTGGACGACCAAGAAAGATTTTTCAACCTGCAGACAAAGTAATAGAAGAAGAAGAGAACATTTATTCTGAACAATCAGAAGATGACTTCGAAGAATGCGAATTTGCTTATTTATCAAATTTGTCCGATCCTATGAGTATAAAAGAAGCTATGAAAACGCCAGAATCTAAGAATTGGATGAAAGCAATCGAAAACGAATATTTAGCTTTAATTCGTAATAAAACTTGGGAAATTGTTGAACGTCCAAATGATAGACAAATTATAGGAAATAGATTAGTTTTCAAAACAAAAAATGACGGAGCTGGTGGTACTAGCAAGAAAGTTCGTCTTGTTGCTAAAGGCTATGCCAACGTCCGAGAAGAAATTTTCATCGAACGTACTCTCCGGTTTGCAAAGATGCACCCTCTATACGGTTGCTAGAGCTTAGCGGAGAACTTTAATCTGGAAATACATCAAATGGATTAAACAGCTTATTTGAACGGAAAGCTTGAAGAAAGAGTAATATATGGAAACCCAACCAACTGGAAACGATATTAATAAGCAAGTCAGGCTAAAATAAGGTTCAGAATTAGAAAAAAAGTCATTAAAACAAAATCAAGACGGCAAGCAAAGCGTTAAAGCTCCCAAATATGAAAACCCCTGTATTGTCTTTTGTGGAAGAAAATCTTGTATGGTTTACGTCATTGGTCTTATTGTGGTACAATGAATTACCAAGAAAATTAATAAATTTGGTCTAAATCCAGCAAAAAGAGTCCATGTTATTCGCAAGAGAGAAAGGTGAAAAATATCTAATTTTATCCAATAATATATTTGAACGACTTACATTGCCAAGTAAAAGCGAACCCGAATGGATAAGAGAATATAAGTATTTTTTATGCAATCCTTTGAGACTGAAAGATCTGGTCCCGGTTTTCACGTGTTTAGGAATCCAACTCAGGCAGCGATTTAAATCAAACCACAGTTTCCTATCTCAACTAAATAGTGCGAATTATTTGGATCGTTTTGGTATAATTTGAGGTAACCATGCATCGATCCTATTGAAGCAATTTGCAAATGTGTCTACCGGAAAAGAAGGACAGAAATAATGTCCAGATTTCCTTATCAAAAGCAAGTTAGGATCTGGGAGCTTTGATGTTAATCTGGCGGTAACAACACGGCCAGATATCGCATATGCTGTGAATTTTATGAGTCAATTTAACTCCAACTACAAAGAAGAACACTGGAAAGCGGCAAAAAGAATTTTGAGGTACATTCAAGGTACTCTAGACTACTGGCCTTAGTTTATACAGAAAACTGGATACTGAACTATAGAGTTGATGCCGATTCGGGCGGAAATATAATCAGATATCGTCTATCCATTCCGGATAGCATCTTATGCTGGTATGTGAAACTGCGCTATAAGCTGGAGGCGACGAAAACCAGCATGTACCGTTACATTTGCAAGTACTGAAGCGATATGTTCGCAATTACGGACGCGCAGTTAAAAGAAGCTCTTTACAATCAAAAGTATGACTCAAGACATCGGAATTGAATTTGATGAGAGTCACAGGTTATTCAACCAGCCAGGAGTGCACAAAAACTAATAGAAAATTTTGGATTACAGTGCCAAGAACCAAACAACATCGACATTCGACACAATTTGTTCGGACTGTATTCAACAATAAATGTATCAATGAATAATTTTAAGAACTGAGCTTATGCCACTGATGTACTGACGAAAGGACTCAACAAAAACAACATCAAATACTGTTCAAAAATTTAGGATAACATCTTTACACAAGCCGAATTTTGTAGTGTCGCTTACTTCGAGGGAGGTGTTGTAATAACGAAGCATGATCCATTCTGTTAGTTTAATTTAGTACTTTATGTTTTTTGTGAATCACTATAGCTTAACTTCAAAATATTGCCTTTTTCATGTATATGTAAATATTCAATATACACATTTTTCATTTTCTCATTATTTAAAATTCAATAAAATAATTTATTATTCCCAACTGCCGTTTAAAACATTCTTAATAATTTATTACAAAAATTTTCAATAGAAATAAATATTGACACAATTTTTATATTGAATTAAAATTTTGACAAAATTTTTTATAGAAGTAAAAACGTTGACAAAAATTTTCTATTAGAATAACATTTTGAGTAAATTTTCTATAGAATTAAAATTTTGACAAAATTTTCTAGTTGGAAATAAACTTTGACCAAAATTTTTATATGAAATAAATTTTTGAGAAAATTTCAATAGGAATAAACATTTTGACAAAATTTTTCCATAGAAATAAATTTTTGACAAAAATTTTTATGGAAATAAAATTTTGACAAAATGTCCTATAGAAATAAAATTTTTTAGACAATTTTCTATTGAAATATACATTTTACAAAAAATTTTTCTACAAAATTTTCTATTAGAAGAAACTTTTTGATAAATTTTCATATACAAATAAAATTTTTTTGCCGCAAAATTTTCTATTAGATATAAAATTTTGACAAAATTTCTATAGAAAATAAAATGTTTGAGAAAATTTTACTATAGAAATAAAATTTTTGACAAAATTTTTCCATAGAAATAACATTTGGAAAAGTTTCTATAAAATTAAAAAGTTTGATGAAAATTTGCCATAGATAAAAAAAAATATTGACAAAATTTCCCATAGAAATGAAAATATTGACAAAAAAATTTTCTATATGATAAAATCTTGACAAAAATATATCTATTAGAAATAAAATTTTAACAAAATTTTTCATAAAATGAAATTTTGAACAAATTTCTTATAGAATACAATTTTGGACATAATTTTTATAGAAATAAAATTTTGACAAAATTTTCTATAGAAATAAAATTTTGACCAAATTTTCTATAGAAATAAAATTTTTACAAAATTTTCTACAAAAGTGTTTACAAAATTTTCTATAGAAGAAAACTATGCATAAAAATTTTCTAAAATAGAAATAAAATTTTGACAAAATTTTTATAGAAATAAAATTTTTAAAAAAAAATCCATAGAAATAAAATGTTGAGAAAATTTTCTATAGAAATAAAATTTTGACAAAATTTTCCATCAGACAATAAAATTTTAGAAAAGTTCTATAGAAATTTAATTTGAGAAAATATTCCATTAGAAAAAAATATTGACAAAATTTTCCATAGAAAGAAAATATTGACAAAAAAAATTTACTATTATAATAAAATTTTTACAAAATATTCTATAGAAATAAATTGTTGAAAAAATTTTTCTATAGAAACTTAAATTTTTGACAAAATTTTCATAGAATGAATATTTGACAAAATTTCTATAGAAATTTAAAATTTTTGACATAATTTTCTATAGAATAAAAAATTTTGACAAAAATTTCTATGGGAAGCTAAAACTTTGACAAAAATTTTCTATAGAAATAAAATTTTGAGAAAAATTTTCTATTAGAAATAAAATTTTGACAAAATATTTCCATAGAAATAAAATTTTTGACAAATTTTTCTACGAAATAAAATTTTCAGCCTTAAAACCATTACACTTGACTAAACTACAAGCATAGCTTAACAACAGAGGAAAAAGAATGTTTGTCAAATTTATTTAGGGCAAAGCCCTCTAAGACTGCAAGATGGTTGGATGGACGCACGCATTTTCGGAATTACCCACATTCCTCATCAGATCCTCTACTTTTGCAGCAAACTATCAACCAATTATCAGAATAAATTCAGCAGTTTATTAAACCCAACAAAAACCACACTTTGAACCCTCCGAAAAAGGTTTTACATTGATAGCCGGCTTATTGCCAAATAAATTCGAAACAAACATATCTTCTTTCCTATGCCACTGTCAAATCACGATTTGAATTCACATGGCTGGGTTTATTTTGACGTCCTCCTCTTCTTTATTCCATTTTGTTTTTTGTTTTGTTATTGTTGCGTTTTGTTTCTTTAAGGCCATTGTTGTCGTTTTTTTATTTTTCAGCTTAAAACCATACATTGACTAAACTACAAGAGATAGCTTAACCAACAGTAGGGAAAAGATGTTTGTCAAATTTATTTGGGCAAAGCCCTATAGACCTGCAAGATGGTTGGATGGACGCCAACGTTTCGGAATTCCATTATAAAATATTATATTAAATTTGACAAACATTCTTTTCCTCTGTTGGTTAAAGCTACTCTTGTTAGTTTAGTCAATTTGTATGTTTTAAGCTGAAATAAAAAACGACAACAATGCTTAAAAGAACAAAACCAACAATAACAAAACAAAACAAAAAAAGGGGAAATAAAATTTTTGACAAAATTTCCTATAGAACATAAAATTTTTAGAAAAATTTTCCTATTGAAATTAAAATTTTTACAAAATTTTTACAAAATTTATCTATTGAAAGAAACTTTGATAAAAATTTTCTATAACAAATAAATATTTATGCGAAAAATTTTCTAAGATATAAATTTTTGACAAATTTCATATAGAAATAAAATTGTTGAGGAAAAATTTTCTATAGAAATAAATTTTTGAAACAAAATTTTCCTAGGAAAATAACATTTGGAAAAGTTTCTTATAAAAATAAAAGGTTTGAGAAAATTGCCCATAGAAAAAAAAAATATTTGACAAAATTTTTCCATTTAGAAGAAAATATGACAAAATTTCTATATGAATAAAATTCTTGACATAAAATAATTATATTAGAAATAAAATTTGTTGAAAAAAATTTCTATAGAAATAAAATTTTAACAAAATTTTTCATTAGAAAATTGAAATTTTGACAAAATTTCCTACAAAATACAATTTGACATAATTTCATATAGAAATAAAAATTTGGACAAATTTTCTATAGAAATAAAATTTTGACCAAATTTTCTATAGAAATAAAATTTTTACAAAATTTTCTACAAAAGTGTTTACAAAATTTTCTATAGAAGAAACTATTGATAAAATTTTCTATAGAAATAAAATTTTGACAAAAAAATTTTTCTATTTAGAAATAAAATAAAAAAAAAATCCCATATGAAACTAAAATGTTTTGACGAAAAATTTTCTTATAGAAATAAAATTTGACAAAATTTCTACAGAAACAAAAATTTTGACAAAATTTTTCTTATTAGAAGTAAAAATTTTGACAAAAAATTCCCCATAGGGAAATTAAAATTTTGACAGAATTCCCCATAAGCAATAAAATTTTCGACGAAAATTTTCCAAAGAAAGAAAATATTGACAAAAAATTTTGCATAGAAAGAAAAAATATTGGCAAAATTTTCTATAGCGAATAAAATTTTGACAAAATTTTTTATAGAGTAAAATGTTTGACAAAACTTTTCTTTGGAAATAAAATTTTTGACAAAATCTTTCCATAGAAATAAAATTTTGACAAATTTTCCCCATAGGAATAAAATTTTGACAAAATTCCCCATAGAAATAAAATTTTGACAAAATTCCCCATAGGAATAAAATTTTGACAAAATTCCCCATAGAAATTAAATTTTGACAAAATTCCCCATAGAAATAAAATTTTGAGAATATTTTCCATAGGAAGTAGATAATTGACAAAATGCTTCAATAGAAAGAAAATGTTGAACAAATTTTTCTATATGAATAAAATTTTTGACAAATTTTTTATAGATATAAAAATTTTACAAAATTTTCATATAGAAATAAAAGTTTTGAGAAAATTTCCATAGAAATAAAATTTGCAGAAAATTTTCTACAGCAATAAATATTTTTGACAAAATTTTCTATAGAAGCATAAAATTTTGACCCAAATTCCCCATAGAAATAAAATGTTGACATAATTTTCTAATAGAATAAAATTTTTAGAAAATTTGTCTTATAGAAATTACAATTTTGACAAAATTTCTATAGCAAATAAAATTGTGACAAAATTTTCTATTAGAAGATAAAAATTTTGACAAAATTTGTCTATATTAATAAAAAATTATGACAACATTTTTTTATATAAATAAAAGTTTGAAAAAATTTTCCATAGAAATAAGAATTTTGAGAACACTTTCTATATAAATATTTGTTTTGTGTAGATTCTGTGGTAAAATTTTCTTCAAATTTTGGTAGTCGAATGGCTAAACCCATGGTTTACCACACATTGTTCAAATCATCATTGCCAGCCTTCTAATTTCCTCCTCTAGAGCTAATCAAAATGTAAATGAAAAATCCTACATTGCTACGGGAATTTCACCTACTTTTGGCCAACACTAGCTCTTTTCCCTCTGGTTCATTAATCTAGCTAAAAAACCAAAAGCGTTTTAGTTTTAATGAAATACCATTCCCCTTGTAATGAAACTTTTTGATTCTATAGGAAGAGGTTTATTTGGTTTGATGTTCTAACCTTTAAGGATATTCAAGTATCCCCCCCTCCTCCTACTAATTTCTTTATTTTTCAATCTGTGTTCAACAAATTATTCAAAATTAAAGAAAGAAAACTGTCACATAATGTCGGTTGGACAATCTCTTTGATGTTATTCAACTGGGTTATGTAAAAGGATCAAAAAAACAAGTGTTTTCGTATTACAAGAACTAAAGGGATCTGTGGTGGTGCGTGGTCGTGGTTGAAAAAAAAAAGGATTCCACAATAGTCACCCATCACAAAGATGCATAGAAACAAAATAATCTTTTCCTTGCCCCTTCAAGTGTCTGTTTGTCAAAGTAAAAAGCGAGTAGCATCCGCAGAGTGCTAAATCTCACACCTTTAGAGCAGGCTACTGTGTAGGCCAATTGAAATAAAATCCTAGGCGTAAATATTTCTCAACAATGACGATGTTTTATGTTGAATGTGTTTTTTTCTTGATTAATCCTTCTTTTGTTGACAAATCAAAATTAGAAATGTTTCGCTTCGCCCTGGCCTGTTATAAAAATAGAATGAACAATTACGCAGCTTCTCAGGCAGAAAAAAAAAATAAAATTTGTCATCTATTTAGTAGGTTTTGAAGATTTCTTTTTGATTTCCATTTGGGGTTCTTTTCTCTACTTCTCCCAGTAGTTCTGAATTTTTCGAAATTCATTCAGATTTACTCCTGCAGTCGGGTAAATTTGCCCACTGATAATAGAGGATGCTGAAATTGAAATACCTTTATAGATAATTGCTGATGATGCTTGATCTGGCGGAGCATCGAGCGTGATTTTTCTTTAAAAATTTTCATTTACGCATTATGTGTAATTGGAAGGGGTCAACCAACCAAACTAAACCACACCAACCATTATCCAATCATACCACAAATCTTCATCAGCATAATCATCATCATCATAGGCAATCGTCATTCGCTTGTAAATGCTTCATCTAACATTCACTTTAAGTTGTTTAAAATTTTTTGATTTGATATGAATAGCTTCTGGTGATTGCTGCTGATGACGATTAATTTGGGAAGCCGTTAACAAGGCTGCATGCAGGTAAATCACCATCTAACCGTCAGCCTCCAATTAATGAAAGAGCGAAAATTTCATCCTCATCATTGGCTTTCAAAAATCGGGAATCTTCCAACGATCAATTCACTGGTTAGTGTTTATCTTAAAAAATGGTGATCTTTGCGGTGCTATTTGAAATGGTGTTTGCTTTGCGCAGGCCTTTAAAACAAATCTCCCTTCATCTTTATTTTCTAAAGACTGCCATAGTTAAAGCTATGACTTTGAGGAGCCGCTGCCGATAAAGGTACTAGTCTATAGAAAGAAACAAATTTTTGGAAAAGATGAAGGATGGGACAGGATTAGGTAATATTTTTAACTAAAACCGAAAAATTTTGGTTACTCCAGACCACGGGACCTACCAATAGCGCAATGAGTTAGCATGCTTACAATTGCCCACTAAAATTTTTCCGCGGTGAGGTGGATTATCGCCCCTTCTCTTACCCGTGGCGTTAGGACACGTTTACATGTTGTCACAACAGAATCGCCAGGGGTTTTATTGGTAATACCCATCGCCAACTATCATCTTATGAATTTAGACAACCACCATCCAGGAATTTGAACGGTAATTGTCACTTTATTTTAGAGCGCGAGATCCAGCCATTACACAGAAAGCATCTAAGATAAGCCCAACATTACCAGGAAATAGGTCTGCAGGGATCCGTGAGAATAATGCCCAGCTGAAACTGTGAAAAGCTTCAACATTTATCCTGTTTTCGGAGTCCGACCACTTGCCCAAGTACCATAGGAAGAGACCTTACACGGTAGGTTTTTGATCCAACCTAAAATCAGACCAATGTCATCTTCAGATTCATCATCTGCCACAATGTCATAGAATCTTCTCTCTTT